>QNGE01000551.1:0-64904 GCA_008508345.1 Paragonimus westermani | reverse complement strand
TTTATTGCATCAAAATTATCAATCAGTTGCATTTTACTGCTTCCGCTTTGGTCACCTGACTGACTGTTTCAAATATTTCTAGATTGATTTCGCCTAGCTGCTTGCCCCTTAACTATATAAAGTGTATGTTAATTTCGCAAAAGTAACCGATGAGATGCGAACGAAATGTCATTGCGCAAGACATCTTACATGCTACTATTGGCTTTTTAAAATTCATCGATGGGAACCATTTTTTCAAACTATTCCAGATTAGTTTGCTCAAGTTGAAATCCAAAACCATGGCATTGCGTGCGAAACTTAACTCTAGAAACGTGTTGGAATTTTGTCTTTAATCATATTCTAATTACTTTGACCGTACGCCGGTCAACACCCTCGGCGCGTTTGCGCGATTTATTCCTGTAAATGGTGCCGGTTGACGATGCGTCAACCTATCGCAATAAGTGTTTTATCTTCCCCCTTACAAACTAGCTGAAAGCTACAACGTGTCTGAAGCGGTATTTGTCAAATGTCATTACTTTTGGAGTATACCTACTATGACTATTATGTTTAGGGTTCAAAAGAGAAAAGATTGATGGAAACTGTCAGGAACTTACTTAAGAAACTGATATTTGAGAGTTCTTGGTATATTTGTTGAATATACTGCCCACTTTTTTGTAGGCGTATGTGCACTAACAACAAGTGCGGCAAATTAGTCAGTCAGAAAGATAGTAGAAGTCATATTACGCGACCTTCGTATTGACGCTTCACTAGATTATTTTAGAAGCTGACCCGACTAATCCACTTGTTTATAGTTGGTAACCAAATGGTTCGATAGTGATGGTAGCAATATCGAATTATTGGCAGTAAAAAATAATGACCTGTAAAATCTAGCATTGGTAGGTGGGAGCTGAAGCAAATTTTCTCCCTTTCGGCTTGCTACTAAATTACTTCTAGATTCCACGGAGCCATACTGAGCAAAGTGTGCGTAGCTGAAAACAGACTACTAGTATTTTCAATGTGTAGAAGTTTCCGAAACAGCATCTAGTACGTGAGCATAAAGAATTATCTTCTCAATAAATCACAAGAGAAACTACATAACTTTTTACAAACAGCAATTCTCTTCTCATAAATACTTGCAATCGGAAGTAGAGCGATCTGAAACTACACAGCGGATACTATTTGTGCTTTGTGTGCGATTAATTGTTAGTCTTGTGGATATGTCTGAAACGATATTCGCTGACACCTATTTTCAAAACTTAAACAATACAATATTGTAAACTGCACCCAACTATTTCCTTTATGTTATGCCATCGAACACCTTTTGCCGCATTTAAATAATCGCAATAATTAGATAAAAAAACTTTTAGTAATTCATACCTCTTACCTCATATAAATGCACCATGCAAAGTTGTGTTGTACAAACGTGAACTACTCACGCAATGTGCAATCGAGAAATAATTACTGCAAACCATCTTCATGAATGTGTCTGCAATGAAATTCGGGAATACAGTGTGGCCAGTATTGTCTGCAGTGTGATAGGCTGTACCTTCTTTACATCTCACGAATGTTAGCAAATCAAACTGGACCACAAACGACTGCAACCATGTGGCTAACCAATCGAAATGAGCTAGCTTTTATTGCGCGCGCAATTAAATATTTATATCAACCAATGACCATAATTTAGTACAACATTTGTTCCTTTGTATATTAAGGTTTTCAAGTCTTAGAACCGCGTAACCCGTAACTCACGTGAACTAAGTTTGATATTAGAAGTTACTTTACCCAAGTAACGCACTGTCTTCTGTCGGTGGGATTAAGAGGGTAATGGAGTTTCTTTAGTTCGTTCAGTAATTTCGATAGAAATCCGCCTTTCTTAAACTGCGGTTTCATGGATAAATACGATTTGCCTCTCATAGTGATGCATATTGTTTTACCCTATTTCTGTTGTAAGCAACACATGTCAGGTAAGCACAGTGCAGTCCTGAATGATCTATCTTTAGTTAACGAGTTTAAAGGGTCTTTAAAAAGTTCTCCTTGTTATTTCAACGGCAGCATTGCCTCCAGATAAAGTTTATCAATTTTACTGAAGAAGAAATGACGGGCAAGTGAAAATTTGAATGTGCTGTCAATTACACATCGAACAGATTAAGTTTTGTTTCGCATTTTATTTTTAAAGATATGCGCTTGACTTTACATTTGTGGCACTTACAAATTTATTGTAAAACATACCTGTCCAGCGAGCATTGCTGCCTATGCGCTATGTAGACACCAAAGCTAGGCGCGAATCAATATATACAAATTACGGTTTCCTCAATTCGTAACGTGCGCCACAAAGTCGCTATCTGATTATTTATTCCATGAAAAATTATTACGAATGTTTTGAGCTCAATTTCCCTCAAGTTCTATTTTTTCTCTCAAGGTGGTATAATTTGTTAGGTTTTCTAGCGTTCTTTGTGAAAGTTAGATGAATAGATCAACCAGTGAGTTCAAACACTTTCGCCGGAGCGACAGAGAAGTAATGTAGTCGTCGACGCAAATTCATTTTACACAAAGTTTTACGATAGATGTTTCAAAAAAATAGTATAACCGACGGAACGATAGAAAGAATAATGAAGCGATTATTCAGTTCACTGGAAACAAATTAACTTACAAAACTTGGCTTACAATAGAGGTAATATGAGCAGTAAGTTCTTTTAAACATAACGGAGCTTTGTAAGCGTCAACACTTAAGCTCCAGAAAACGTGAGTTTCTTTTATCAATAGATTTCTAAAGGCAGGAATAACTATTTTCCCCGCTTATAGTTGATAATCTGTTCAGTTTACTCTGTCTGACGGCTGCGAAAAAAAGGAGTATGAGACATAAATTCGCCACAAGAATTTTGTGTAGACTTTGGGGCATTCAATTGTGCAGACTATTTCTCTAGCTTTTGGATGAGTGACTCAGAGGTGATAGGCAAATATTTCGTGGAGCCTGCCTCAAAAACAACTCTAGCTTTCTCGCATTCAAGTCACATATTTGAAAGACCTCGGCAGCAACAGCCTGGTGTGAAGACTTAGCTGATTAAAATAGCCTTGTGATAAATGGATGCGCACACCAATCAATCTGCTTTCCATTTGCAAGCCACCTTTCTGGTGCTGCTCCGTGCTGACAGAACGTGCTTGATTACCTGCGCTTTCAGAAATATTGGTCAAGATTAACGCCAGTCTTTTGGGTTCGTTTACGCAATGCCTTGGTGCACGGTTGTTAAACAGTGCAGATTAGATTATTTGTTAGACTGCCACAACCGAATGATGCGAGTAATCTGGCACACTTCTGAGATGCTACCCAAATTAGCCCTCAAACCTACTCAGGCGAACTTATCAGCAACCGGGCCTGGCATGATGTAGGTTGAACGGCATCATTAACGAAATGTGCATCCATCCGATTGTAGATTAGTTACCTGTCATGTGACCAAATCCTCTCTTGCACACAACGGGTGCATGTGACCTGTGGTCAGCACACCCAATAGCAACACAACCGTGAGCCCGCGGAACCACTTGGGCGGATATCTCACAGCCATCTTTTCCACGCGCCTATATGTCCCCGAAATATGTCTGTATCATCCTAGTGGAAAACGAGCGTGTGGTGTAGGGAACGGAGCCGAAGGTTGTAAGTGACCATAATGAAATGATTTTACGACACGCAGGTGGGGGATGCAGCTACAAGACAGCATATTCTCGATAACACTTTGTCTGTAGGTGCACGCTTCCACGAAATAATGCACATATTGTTACTCTTTTCCTTGCCGTTTCCTTCAAATACTGTGTCGGGCAGTAAACTAGATAATTTAAAATAATAAAGTGCCCATGATGCGACTCATAGGTTTCAAAAGAACACATAAATATCACTTACCCTCTTCAGTCAAGAACTTTAAAGGCTGAAGCGTACGGATGCGTGGGTAAAGTTGTCAAGGTCTTGCGTCAAAAGATGACCTGTTATCTACTTTACAGTAAATCTATTCAGTCAAAGGTTCACACACCCAAAGAGCCGAACGGTAAACACTGATTAACAGTGTCTCCGATTAAACGCGCAAGTTTAGCCTCAGAGTGAGAATTTCTGCATCAAACAGTTTATATGGGTCAATAGTTTGCCTCTTTCCCATAATGTGACGCAATGAATGAAATACCTATTCTTCCCGCTCCTTTAATTGTCACTAAGTATTATGTCGTCCAGTGCACTACTCCTTTGAGCAAAAGGACAGACTAGGTTTGTCGTAAGCGTAGACCTGTTCGATCGGCATAGATGCTACCGCGATTGCAAGCCAAGTGAAGCAAAGAACAAAACGGTTACGAAAAAGCTGAGCGACAATCTTTGTTAGAAGCGTCTACCACATTTCAGTCAGGCCAGTCAGAACGGCATGCATCCTTTCAATTTCTTCACTTGTAGTGTGGTGGTTTTTGGGAGGTAACTAATGAAACTACTTCTTACTAAACACGCACGGAAGCCTTTACCTGTTTTTTGGCTATGGTTGTTGCAACCACTTCGGAATCACCGTCTTAGCACCCTTTGTAAGAAATCACCTCCGGAGATCTCTCGGACTTTACAAAACAGCGTTCTCAACAGGCTTATTATATGATTAGGTGATAATAAGAACCGGCGAAGAAACACAGAAAAAATATCTTCCAAAAACGCGTCAACAAAATTGGAAAGCTCGTTAAGCAACACTTATTGTGGGCCACCATGCACGGGTCAATTGGTCACTCAACGACGTCTGCTTTACGTAAGGAAATCAAACATTGAGCCCCGTAGTAGGTTCAGCTTTGGCTGAAGCGACTACCCAAACTGCTTATTCAAAGATCACGATAAAGGAACATAACGTGTATCTAAGCTTACACATCGTCAGTTGCCCGGGGTAAATGAATTATTATATATTTATGAACCATATAGCAACAGTTTAAATCAATTAACAGTGGGGTTATTGTATATTCGGCAATAGCCAACCAGTAAAGGACAATGGTTTACCTGTTCATATAACTGGAATATATTCTAAATGCACACTGTATGCAACGTGATTAGAACATTCTCTCTACTACTGAATAAACCATGCTCTGTGTGTTAAATACGGTATCATTTAAGTGCGTGCCTCAAAATCAAGAGACAGTCAACAGAATCACCAATTTCAAGCGCATTGGAAATAAGCCCAAATAGAACTTTGGGTGTACCCTAATTTGTGTGCAAGTTATTTGTTTTCATAATCATCAAACCAGTTATACCTCTCATGAATCCAGAGGGAAACTGTTCCCGAAATCTCCCAAGCTTTTGTCTTGAATCATCGCCGTCTTACGAAACTGACTCTGCTATTTCCGTGCGTTTGATGCGATTTGTGAATAGCTTTTGCTGGACGGGGTAAAAGTTAACAAGTGGGAAAGATCTTAATATTGTTTTGATTCCCTCGGGTTACTGAACACCGATCCACAAAATTGCCTATATCATGGCTGGGCAACACCTTTACAAGTTTAATGAATTGGTTTCGGCTGATAGCGTTAGGATGCGTGTATTTCTGCTCTACTGCAACATACCGCTGAAGGTTTGGCTACAGCACATGCAAAAGGAGTTAGGATAAATCTTTTGAGTGAAAAGTACCGCCAATTTTACATGTTTTCTCGGAAGCTACTGGGTAGAGTCATTGGCAGGGTGCATATAGAACCAACGTTGAAATGTGTGCATGAGCGAATGTAAAAGACCAGAATGACACTGCGTCTTCTTTTGAAATGCTGTCCTCGCTTCATCCAAGCATGAAGGAATGAACGAACTGCATCATGGAAATCTTTCAGAGACAGTTCGTACTAACTGCAGAGAAAATGTCAGCAAGTCATACCCCAAAATACGCACGCAATGTTTTACTGACTGTTTGTTTACGTCGGTTACTATCCTGTAGTAATATATTCGAACACCCCCCATCCAGCAGAAAACACATCACGTACGTTGTCTCTTTAACAGATTCCACCAACTTAAGTGTAATTTCTTGGAACTAAAACATCACCACAGGAATTCTGCTTACAGGCGATAAGCAATCGAAGTACGACTGTTTTCACTTCGGAACACACAATATTAACACATTATTTTGACAAGAACAGTAAGCAAATTAGCAGTGTTAGCAATCGATCAACTGAATTAACGTTTCTGATGTGACAACTACGTGCACTGTTGGCAAGCTTCAATAAGAGCGAAACCCGAAGGTGTTTGCCATCCGACCATGAAACTTTTAATGTCATGTAAACTAAAATTATGTAGTCCTCTCGAGAGAGGCGAAAGTCGTTCTTTCCGAAGAGGATGGAAAATATTATCAGCAGTGTGTGCGTATAAACATATATATATGTGTGCTAGATGATGAATGAGGTCTCGAATAGATTCCGTTTGGTTTTGTTTGGTGGTGAATAATGTTTTGCTCCACTCAGTAACACATAAGATTCACATATAACGTGCTAACAACAGACCCGATTAACAGCTTGTGACAAAGCTGATACTGCCAAGGATTCAATTATTTTGAACTTTTGAGGTATGACGTAGCATCTTTGTCAAATTCTATGAGCGAGCAAATCAGATGTTGCACCTTCCATAGAATACTGTTTCGGGGTTTGCCATTGAATAGGAAAGCGTCTCGCTGCATGCCAGAGAAACATGTGTGGACTGTTCTGTAACTGGTAGATGCAGGCATTTCATATTGACTCATCAATACCAAATTTACGATATCATTGGTGCGCTTTTTTATAACAAACGAATTAAAGGGTGGATAACCAATAAGCTATAAGTTATTAGGTCCAGGGAAGGGTCAAGTTCACGAACAGTTGTTTCTGAGCACAGAGAGCTAATTTGGGTCTATTAATTGCATTTGCTCCAACAAACCTTAAGAATCTAGGGCTAGAATGACGCAACAGGATTATGAATGCATAAGATGGATCGATTGCGTGACCGGTGGTCAGGACGTGTCTCGCGACTGAGGAAAGTGGCTGTTCAGGTGTTTCAGCAACAGTATCATTCTTCGTGCACATTTTGGTAGATATTCCTTCATTCTAGAGCTCAAGCATCCCTCGGTTTTGCCTATGTAACTTTCTCCGCAGTTACATACAAATTGGTAAACACAGTGTGAAGTGACACCGATAAGCTGATCTTTGACTGAAGGCACTGGTAGCTTCTGAGTCAGAGCGATTACACGGAGTTCAGCTGCGTTAAATGTTCGTTTAATTGAATTTCTCAATTGTCGAGGTTTTCACTCCTAAAAGGCAGCTTTATGTAGACTCTTACTCTTCAGTGATCACCTTCCCGGGCGGTAATTTTTGTCTACTGTGCCTGTCTATGAACCTTCTGGGGTAACCATTTGATTGTTGGACAGACGTAATCAGATCTAGTTTCTGCGCAAGTCTGTTGGGCGTACAGCTTCGCCTTGTTCGTGTGAACAGTGTATTTACTAGTGCTCGCTTGTATTGGATCGGTGTGAAACTGCTAAAGTTTTGGTTTTCACCTGACCATGTGAGTTTCCTATAAACGATTCTTCTAACCGAGCCATCTTCCCGACGACATATTAGGATATCTAGAAATAGCAGGCATTTGCCGACCTCAGATTCACAAGCAAACTTTAAATTAGGATGACAACTACTAAGACGTTGCATCAGGTAATCTATCATCTGTTCAAATCGACTGGAAATCAATGTGTCATCTACGTGACACTTGTAGTATGACAAGATTTCTATCTCCGAAGCTGGCTGTTGCTCAATTTTTAGCATGAAAAAGTCTGTCAAGATGGGACATAGTGGACTTCCCATGGCTCTTCCGTCTATTAGACGGTAGGATTGTTCAACAAAACGAAAACTGACATTCTCAGTACACAGCAACACAGTTTCTCTCAATATGTCGGTAGGAAGTGGCAGCGAAGTGTGACCCACTTCAACGAGTTCACAAATGTAGTCAATCGTTTCATGCAGCGGGACATTTGTGAAAAGTGTCTGAATATCTATACAGCACATCAGTTAGTTAGCAAGATTGATTCTGCCCAGGTCACTGATCAGTTCAAAGGCATGAATCTATTGACTATCTACGTCGTCTGTAAGGAAAATAAAAGCCAAAAGTGTGTCCTGCTGAGTGATATTTGACTTTCTTCGGAGCTTTGGGAAATTATATCTACTAAAATGAAATCACTGGTAACATATATGCTTATAAAGCAAACTTGCCAACCGTGGATTATTTGTTCTTCATAGTTCGTCCATTTTCCTGTCCGCATACTCAACCATCCTATTGGTTTTTTGATTACATCACTCTGGTAGACATGTGAGACAATGTTACTCTTTTTAATTTCACCCTTGTCGCATTACTCCTCTCAGCTGTTGTTCACTGATGTTTCCCAATGTAATCATGACATAACTTGCAGATGTACGGATTATTTAATTGAACAAACGTCAAGAATCATATTCATAACAAATAACTCATCTGAGCTCATACGAACATGAGCAGGAGTTGAGAACAGAAATTTTTTGAGTTTACTGTTGATGGGAGATTACCACTGCAATGATCTGGAGTTGAACAGTGGCCGACGTTCTCATGGAAACAACCGTGTAAGCCACTATTACATTAACACGGGTTGGGAACGGCTAGTTTAGAACAATCAAACGCTTGGCTAGAACTCTCAATCCTCTCAGCGGAGCACGTAACAGCTGTATAGTTGATTCTGATGGGTTGCACAAAGTTAGAACCTTACCATCAAGATAAATCCTGAGAGTTACCAATCTGAACATGCATCGTTGGCAGTTACAATCACCGTTGTGGCAAAACACTCACTCGCATTCGGCGCAAGAATTCCAGTGAAAAGATAACGATGACAGATGATCTCCGGAATGGAGTGTTACACGAACTCGAAATTCTCGATTATTTCTGAGTAAAATTTGAAAAAGACCAACAGCTGAATGCGAGGTAGTCCGTGGAAATACATTTTGTTTGACAGGCAATACATTGATGGGCACTGTGTCAGGTTTATATGGTTCGGAGAAAGACAAATGGATTGTGGTCACATTACGATCGTTCAGTACAATAGTGAAAAACAAACCGGGGAAGTACCTCTGACTTTGGCTATAGTGGCAAATTTAAACTAAACACAGTGGAGTTCAAGTCGAAAAATGTGACAAACCAACGAGGATGGGGGGGAGGGAAAAGTTCTAAGTTCACTCGTTTGGCTTGTCGTGTCTTGCCACGTCTTGCCCATGCACGCGTCCAAGTTGTTTTGTCATTATCCGCACTATCCGCGACGAAAATTGCCGAAACTGCCTTGGTTGCTGGTTCACGTATCTTGAAAATACAGAAACCTCCTGGCTTTTTGCATGTGCTTTTGGAAATGCATTCACTATTGCCGAGTCAGACGTCACCATGCACTCATACCATAATATAGTTTGTGGAGTTCAATTCATGTTCAGATCATGAACGGATGAATACTACGACGGCAAAAATTCTGTTTCTGACGTAAATTCACCACCCTCCCCCTTTTTAGTTTGTCGAACGTCCTCATTGCGGCATAAAATCCTCCGTACCAGATAAGGCTTTCCGTTGATCATAATCCTGCAAATTTTCACGATGTTCGCATCAAGTTTGTCATTACTGCCCTTATTTGTTGTTAATCAATCACACCTTTAGCATCGGTAAACGTTCTACCGCCGGATATCATACTCTCCTTTTAACGTATCGTTCAGCATAAAGATGGCAAACGGGCAAAATGAACGCGTTTAAGGTAATCGTGGTTAATTTTTGTCGCAGTATTTGGTATGCAGGAAAACAAATGGTTATCGATGCCACACCGAAAGAGTTCACCCTTACAGTTCTATTTCTTTCATTTTTTATCCTCGGTACTCAATCCAGCTAAAACCTCTTCATTCTTGACTGCAACCTTGTGGCTAAATAAGAAGGAAGCACCTAGTCTGCAGGGAAGTTTTCAACACGTTCTGGTGCATCCCATGAGGTAACTAATGTGGTCCGCGTGTTTACCAAATTGTACTATAAGTTGCGAAGAAAAACACAATTACGCAGTTACAAGTCTACTGGCCATAGCGCATCGGCTAACGAATAGACGATCTAGCTTATTTTAATCACAGGAAGGTCGGTGATTAACGCACTGATGAGACGTTTCTGCGGTCCACGGAGGCTGTTGTAATTACCAAATGAAAATTAACATTGTGCGCTGAAGTACTTGCTTATCTTCATCCGATTGGCCTAATGTGCGTGGATCTCGGCAGTTCTGTTTTACTTCCCCATATGTATTTGTGCCACACCGTCCAGAATCCCACTGTATTTACTTGATTAGATGCTGCGAGGTATGCATGAGTGATACGTGATGGAAAAGGAAGCTTTTGATATTTCCTATCACGAATTGATGGGGGGATTTCCTTCTACATTCTCTGTTACACGATTCCGGTTCTGGTTCTATATAACTGTACTGATTGCACTCAAAGTGATCTTAGTTTACTCCTTTCTCGAAAGACTGATCCAACATCTTATAATTGTGAGTAATGTAGTTTCGAATTGGGAGGAACTGTCCATTCTCACGCTATCAGAATTTCTCTAGATTACTTATGGTCATCTTAGTATACCTTCGCAAGATGTTAGCTTTGCCGCACCATTTCAATGTGTGAGCATATATAGTTTTCAACTTACAGACTAATAAACGCATTATAGGTCGCTGTAAAACGTACTGGTTTGAGTAAAACCACTAAGGGACAGAGATTTGTTTCGTATGATGTGTGATAAACTGTATATTTGTATTTCTGACCATTATCTGATGGGTGGGGCACCAACAAATAAATAACAATTATTTCACTTAGATTGAGGTGGGAAATAACAACGAACATATATAAAATTAAGCGCAACATAATAGTCACCAAGTAATCGGAACTAATTATTTCATCAATAACGATAGAATGCATATGTTGCAGGATGTTAATATTTCGTTTGCTAGTATGCGATTTTATTCTCCGTCAAAATTAACCTTTATGCTGCCCAGTTGATTACCTTGAAGATCATAGTTTTCTGCACGTCAGATATTCGTTTTACTCTCGGAGAATCATCTTATAGACAATCTGATGGGTTAGCACTAAGTAGTCTACTATGCCTAACACTTGCAGATTTATTTTTGTTGATTAAAAATACCTGATGCTATAGATGGTACCAGCTTCCATAAACGATTTTAGGTAATATTTCAGTTTTTGCCTCGCCTTACTCATTTCAGTTCCTTGCAATTGTATCCTTCTGTTTTGTCGTGAGGAAGCATCAGACGGAGGCTTAACTTTTCTAGACATTTTTTTTTCATTAGAATGCAGGATTGCTCAGCGCAACTCTTAGTTCATCTCCGGACCACTTGGAGTAGGCTTTGTTTGCAGTTCCTTCTTCTACGCTAATTACTCAGAACGAGGTCTGGCTTATAAAGTCCATCAAATCTGTACCAATAACTGTGTTCTAGGAAAGTGTGGGAGACTGAAGAAGATGATGCTCACAAGCAGATATTCTGAAAATTTCGCGGGTATTCACAGCAAAAATGAACTGATCAAGATTTTTGTGAGTAGTGTTTCTAAAATGTAGGTCTTTCTGAACTTGCTTCCAGAGGCGACCATATCACAACTGAGGTAAGTCGAAAATTTCAGCCTGGTGTAACTCGTACATACTTTTTGGTCGAATTACGATTGTAAATAGAAGTGTGGCTCAGATTGCGCATAATCGTGACCTACCGAAATTCTCCCGTTTTAGTGTTCTGTTGTGGCTGCGGTGACGTCCGTATGAAGAGAACAGACCGGCGCCTGTAATGCAGAATGGCCGAACATATGTCTAAATACCAAACGTGCGCGACGACGCAATAAGCAATCGCCATAGAGTGAGTGAACAAAAATTCGAACTCATCAATTGCAAAGCACACCATAGAAACTGGTCACGTTTTTGACCTAGCCGACTCGTTGCACGTTAAAATGAATCAAATCACTCAGAAATAAATAGACATGTGGACCAACTTCTAGGGTTATTCACAATAACAGGCTGATCAGCATCAAAGCAAAATCTACATTTCGGAAGTGAAGTTTACAGAGAGCAGTATCTTTTAAATCAAAACACTTCAATGAGATTACAAAATGTGCGATTTCACAAAGTACTGCATATCGTGCTTCTTCTTACCAGCAAAATACAAAATAAATTTTACGATGCTTATTTAATCTTTTCCCTCAGGAAGCGTCACATCCGTTCATGAATAGTCCTCATTTGATCATCAGGCATAAACAGTTTTAGTCAATAGTGCATTTCAACTGTACACCAGAAGATTGGATAGTATCCATTTTGAGTTTACGGAACTATTGAACATTTGCTAGTCACCTTTAGCAGCCAGTCGCTCTAAAACGTTTATCTACCTTGGCACCGCACTAAACGATGTATAACGATGGTTGGAACAGTGAACATATAAAACCAACTTAAGCAAACCTGTCGTGCAGGAATTATTGCATTTAGGATTAAGTTTTTGTTGGCGGTATCAATTAATACTTGTATCCCACGGTTTATGTCACTTCTCAGTTTGACAGGCAAATAGCCATCCTCCGCTTCACTTACATGATTTGAGTCTGTTCACGCAAATAAGTAGTTTGTTATCAAACACAAAAAACTTTTCGGCAAACTATTCGGAAGGGAGGTTTGGGATAATCCAGAGCGGTGGTTCAAAGGCAGGGAACCATGCTGTCTAAATGCCGAGAAAAGCCGCTGTTTATGAAAAAGACTAGTCCTTTCTAGCCTCTCCACTGTACGCATGTCCGTTCCGAAGAACATGTGTTTGTGTTGTGGTTTTTACTTCAATACACATAGTTAAGTAGGTTCTGTCCATCCGTAATATGCATTAAGTTCATCATCTGGATATTCATGACTTCCACATACCTGATGGTCAGCTTAAGTGTTGACACGCCAATTCGTCGTTTGCGTCATGCAACTCCGTTTACGTGAGAAGTTTTAAAAGTCTTCACTGTCACGTTAGTACGGCAACTCCGTAGAGATGCAGAAACTCGAGTACAGGATCACTTGAATAGCATAGACCCATTTCATTACCGCACTGGTACTGCGTGATTAGTCAGAGTAAATATCTCAACCTGATGTTTTACCGGTGTGTTCTTTCTAGATGTAGCCATGACTGCGTCAACGTTGATAAGACCTCTGCACTGGCCGTTCATTTGACTGACTCTGCTCAGTACGTCTTTATGTAGCATGATGATCAAAACAGAAAACGAATACCGATGTCTGCTACCTTACTTTGAAATACACAGCACAACATTGTGTTTTGTAGTTCGGTCAAAACAAATCGTGAATTTACAGGCGTAGCGGAAAACGATTAAATATTGCCAAATAAAATGTGAATTATCCTGTAAAAAAAGGCATTTCATTGTAACTATTGAAGCTGGTATAGAAGCCAATCATCAACCTATAACACTCTGTGTATTGTACCACATCTCTTATTAGCTAAAGGTTTTTCATGGAAACCATAATTAGTGTTGGCTGGCAGACTGTGAGATCATGATAAATCGTACAAGGATGGTTGGTTTTAACTTGGAAGTCAGAATAAAATGATATTTATTGTCAGCAGTTATTGTGATTATGAGCACTATGTTTCACATCATTTTTTAACCAAATGTTGCAATTTATAAATCAGAAATTGCAACGGTAAACGATAGGAAAAAAGTTAAATCTTAGGGGATAAACATTAAATTATTCGACAAAAGCCAACAGTAGCGTGTAACATGTCTTGCGCAGTGAGATTTCTTTCGCACCTCATCATTTACTTCTGCGAAATTAACATACACTTTATATAGTTGGGGGGGGAGCGAGCAGCAAATGTAACAGATGAGATGCGAACAAAATGTCATCTCGCAAGACATCTGACATGCTACTATTGGCTTTTTTCGAATTTATCGATGGAAACCATTGTTTTAAACATTAACATATTCATTGGTGAGACCCCACTTCATTTTACTATATGTGCCATAGAGTTATGACCAAAATGTAAACTGTTTTGTTGAGTTCGCTGAAAACGAGTGAAATATAAACAACTACAACATGCTTCTTGTCAAATATGTGCATTTTTTGACCTGTTTCACCACATTTTATGTGGTTTTTATGATAATTGGGTGGGAGGGCTAATTGCTTTTTGAAAAGAATGTTCACTGTTTTTTACAGGAACCCCCAGCTCAGACATTTGTATGGTGAATATTTTTAATGATACAGGTGAGTATACAATCGCAATATAGCCTGTATTAACAGGCTGGTAGCGTTCTCTATGTTTCTTTGTGATAAGCTGTGTAACATATCCTACAACTAATCTAATCACCTATGATGTTATAAAGTATGACGTGGACAGTTGTTCAAATTTACACTCGGAAATGAATAATGAGCGGTGTTACACTTGAAAAGTGATTGCACTCTTACAAGTAACGTCTTGGTTGTAATACATATTCTTGTCAGCAAAACACATTAATTTACCTTCGTACAAACACCACTCACCTACAGAGCCTGTTGGGCAGGCTAAAAATAAATATGTTAATATTTGCATGGATATAATCTGTGTGAAAATATTCTATGAGCATGCTACACAGCCACAGTGCAGCACATAAAATGACACCTGAATCCACGATAATCAATATACTCTACAATAAAAAGAAGGGAGAGAGCTGATAAATCGTTCAACCAGGCTGTCGAAAAGATTAGAGCAGTGCAAAAATCCGGCAGACCGTGAATTATTGGACATAATCTACAGCTCACTGAAAGCAAAATGATCGATCACGACATATATGGTAATGTAATTTTTATTGGACCATTAACGATCACTACTAGACACAATGAGTGCTGTTTGACATTGCCGCCACCAGCTGACAAGGTGACGGTTTTAACATTCTTTAGTCCCGCCCACTTGTATTCTGTTAGTGAGTCGCACCACATCTGCGGGCCCACATCCTCAGATATTCAAATGTACACCTTCATCTTCGTTGTCAAGAATACTAAATTCTAGCAGTTTATCTATGTCAAATCTGGCATTCTGTAGTGTTGCCAGAGGGACCCAGTTTAGTGGAATACAGTGGAAGACTGACCTCAGAGTGTCCCGCTTAAACCCAAGCGCGTTAAATTGTCGTTAGGAAGCATATAATCAATTTCCAACGTGTTAACCATATCTCCATTGTATTCGCTTATAAGTTCCAGAAAAAATCTATCGACAATCGGGTCTGTGTGATCGGGATCCCATACAATATATTCGTCACCTGATCTCCGGTCACTAACTGTATCAAATATTGCGCAAAAGAGTTACTGCTTCATGAAAGATTGAATGGAAGCCTACTGAGAAAAACACAATTATTCAAGAAATGTCAAGAATTTTGACCAAATATTAGTAAGACGCAAAACGTGAGTTATAAATTTGATGAAGAATGTGTGGAAGATAAATGAAAGTTGGTGGGGATAGCAAATAGAAGAGAGCAGATGAATTACAAAAGTTTTCATGATTCCCTTTCTGAAGGTGTGTACTGCTGGCCGCTAAATTCCACTTGAGAGAGCATAAAGTTACGTTGCATTTGACGAAAAGCACATAAAATTTCTGGGTACTAGACCCTGATGGATTTGTTACTTATAGCTAGTCACCGTTTATATTGAAAACATCGCGTCATATTTTGTGTCTGAGTCAGCAACTGTTTCGCGCCTGGTGCGGCTGAGGAACAGAGGGGAGGATTATAAAATCCATCTTCGAGCGAGTTTACATGCGATGCAAGCTCGCAGTTTAATCCAGCAATCTTAAACGGAAACTCAGTAAGTGAACCGAAACAAAAAAAATCAAAAATAGAAATTACAAAAGAAAAGCTGGCGTTTTGGCTGTGATCTGGGGTCACGGAGAAGATTCTGGAACACAGGGTGATCAAATAAATTGTGTAGTCTACTTAAACAATTGTAGAGATTGCCCAATAAGCGATAGAAATTATTTGGTGAAAATTAAATTTTCGATATAGAGTGAAGGGTTGGGTCTTTGTTAAAACAACCTCAACGACACACTATGAAAACAATGTTATGGTTGGCATTGTACAAGAGAATTGTTATTGCTTTATGAGCCACGATCACAGAATTTTTAAAAGTGGTCAGCTGGATAAATTGATATCGAGCAAGGCGTACAACCTCAATCATTCATCTAGTGAATTGATCACATGTAATTAACCCTGACCGTAGATTGTCAGCATACTATTGGTAACCTGGTCGTTAAGTATACAATGCAGTGATCAAATTTTTGCGCATCAAACAAGTACGATGCATCAACCAATAGCAATCTGCGTTTGTCGGTCAACTTCTACTGAAGCTTGCAATCGTGCAAGTTAAGATAGTCCTCCCGTTACGAGTACCGTCTCAAAAATATTGCTAGTTATCCACTTGAATTTCTAAGATGCCGCGATGAAAATCCTTACATATATTCAATATGTTACAAGATTAGTGCTGGTAACCACAGTAACAGAAAGCATCCAAAAAGGTTTCGAAAAGAGCCTGTACAAGCTACATCCTAAGAACAAAAGGAACAATTTTCTTGAATTGTTAAATTTAACAGAATCACCTCGTACTTGTTTTTGCTTGCTTCTCTAAAGGATATTTTTGGATTGTTACTGGACATTCAACGACCCAAGTGGTCTGATCTTCGCTAACCTTTCCGTCTCCATACTGGTTGTAATAGTCAGTACGTGCGAAAACCTCTATTCAACTGACGGCTTTTGAAGTCATCAGTAACCCAATCGTTATAAAAATTAGTCAGCACACTGGATTCAGAGAGTTCGAATGTGCTTTCCTGGTATGAAATATCTGAATTCCTTAGATACGTAAGATTGCAGTGGATAACGAACCGGATTGATATAATCTGATTCCCGGGCCACTTTTCCGGTCATTTAGGGCATGGCATTTCGGCTGTTCTCCTAGAATATTCTCAAACTTCATCAAACCGACGCTTCAGCTATTGTTGGAAAAAATCTGTGTTCAAGAAACTACTGTTTATCGTGTATTTATTGGTATTTAAATCATTCTTGCAATCGCTGTTGAACGTCGCCGTTGTTCATGTTCAAAGAATAATGTCCCCGTTTTGAGAGCAATCGGTAGTGATGGATGTTTCGTGCATCCACCGGGACTACAAACAAGCTTGAGGATAATTCTGAAGATTTTCAACATAACCCCCTGTCAATCTATAAACTTTGAAGTGTTTGCCGTTTCTGACATAGAAGACAACCATAGTGGGAGTTTGTGGATGGTACTTTACTAGTTGCTTTAATATCTGTAAACACTCGAACTCTTGCGGAGCCCGACGAAGCAATCAAATTAGGATCATGTCTGTTTAACTTCCTATGAATTTATGCCTATCTACTTCAACTTATGGCGCGCGCTGTTTCCTTACAGTTTTCCTAGTTTCTGTCTTCCGAATCAGAAGCAAAGGTTTTCAGAGGTTGAATGTTGACATAACAGCAACGTTTTATCAGACTGCCGAAAATGTATGTCAGTACAATGGGAAGATTGCTCTCAAATGAATCCTTACAAAAAGAGGGTCGTTCGCCCATAATGTTCAAAATACGATGCAATAGCACGTTTATCATAGGTACTTTTATACGACAGTTGTCAAAATGCCCCATTGCTAGAGTAGACTGGCAATATTTAGTTCTGTGTCACCATTGTTCTGAATTTGTCAATAAAATACTCACTGAGTGAAATTTCATCAAGATTATCAACTCATTGCTAACAACAAAATTCTGCTTCTCTTCCAGACAACCTTCTTCCAGCAACCGAAACTCTCACGTGGAAGAGAACGTTCGAGAAGAATCCACGCAGAAATATAAGGTTGAAACCCAGTATGATAGTGATATTATGAAACCCAGGCTTTTGGTTGAACACGCAAACGGCTAAGCAACATTGTTTCGTGCAGTGCTCAGTTTGTCCGAGTTTCTTCACGGGAACCATAGAGACGGCCCCAGTAACTTCTTCCGATATGCGCTTGTCTTATGCATTTGTTTACGTATCTGGATGAACAAATCAAAACAATTCAGCTTGAACTGAAAATCTACTCATTAGTGAATAATCTTGCCAATAGACGTGCAACACAGATACAATTTACGGTTCCGGAAATAATTTCCTATACATTATTTAGCCCATGTTTTGCGCATGTTTAGGGTTGCATTGGAACAGTGGTCAAGAAGACCGTCAACTAATGCAAACGAAAGTTGTGATTACAAGCTAAACTTGAGATTCTAGTTTATCACTCATTCTGCCATACGTAACTACCGGCGGCATTCCTCTTATCGCAGTTTATCATGTTCATATTTTCAGAATCACAAAATAGTGATTTCATTCACGGAGGTCGATATCATCGTTTGAATAGTCTTGTTCAGCCAGAGGTTGTTTGTTTTCTTTAAGCCCACAAAAAATGGCCAGCTCACAAACATATTGCTATTGTGTATACTGCAGAGTTCGGCTCACGCAAAAATGGAGGTACGTGAAAGATGCCAAGCGATCGTTTATGATAATCAGACAGGGTGTACGCAAGAGCCGTTCGTTTTGGTTCAGAAAGTGCTCGAATCCAAGCAAACCATAAGTAGCACCTTTAGAGGTAACGCTCCCAATAACGGATAGAATATTAGCAGAAACAGTCAGTAACAAAAGACGTGACAGCTTAATAAGAGTTTTCAAATGTACCTGATAATCAGAAGAAATCCCATGGAATTTTGTCCAAAACATTGTGAAGTCAAGAATAAGAGAATTGGAGGAGTAATGTACGCAACCTTGTTTTTTATCTGATGACACCCTAGCATAAACAGCTTTATGAGTGAGATCGTTTTGACTCAACAATGCTAAATCTTGCTGACCCTCGTATACAAACAGGAAAATGTATTTAATAAAATTAAGCCGGATGGAACCAAATCAGAAAAGCTCACAATAGGTTGCATCATATTCATCAGGCAATCTGTTACAATTATCTTGTGCTTGCACGTTAAGGACTTCAGACAGATAAACAAGCGATTTACGGCACTCTCCGACTGGAAGCAATAGGTACTAAGCGGTGTAAGATTCGGACTGAGGAACTTCGTGCAGGCAAGCAATGGTGTTTCTCATCCGCTACGTTAGTTTTGTGGATAACCTCTCGCAGGCGACAGTTGTTGCAAATTATAGAACATAACCAGGCACGGATCCTGAACAAGGTGAACGCAATCCATGCAAATCAAAGTGGAAACAGACTATCTCCAAATTATCCACTTTCGAGCCCATAACTTCACTGACGGATATTGCATGCTGGAGGATAAACAACGGAGTGAATCGTAGCTCCTCCGGTCAAAGCGCACGCTGACAATCAGCAAGGAAACGGCCAATAATGGTAACAACATCCGCTAACTTGAAATGTTAATCGGGTGGACTGACCAGCACTATACCACTAGTAGAGTCTTCACTATTGTGAAATGACTGGTACAAAAATAAGTCAAGCACTAATGGGTGAACAAATGAACAGAATTTAAGTACTGTGCCACAAGAGAGGTGTGCATTGTTTACCGATACACGGCGGAAAACAGTATACATGAACTGTATATGAACCGCCTGATTTCCTACTGAATTTTAATGTGTTGAACAATCTACGGTGACAGTTGATTATACTCGGTCTGTCATAGCAAATCACTAAACCACCAGGCTTGCGGTTTTTGTTGTTTGTGGACTTTCCTCCCCACTCGTTTGAATGTCCCTACGACTTCTGTGACAACGGTACTGTAGACCGCAACGGCTGTCTGTCTCCTTCGCAAGGTGACTGACGTGAATTGAAGTGGTGTTCCAGTTTTCAGTATTTTCACTTCATTGCTGACCATTCCAACAAAGCAATTCACGAATGTAGACCAAAAACACTAGAATGTTACTTACATGTCAGGTGGATTTTTATGTGTGCCCTATGCCAGGGTCATTTTGATTGTGAATACTGAAAAACTATAGATGTGATTAACACCATTTAAGTCCTTCCCATTAATTTCAATTGACTGGACCCATATTGCCAAAGCTATCGCATCATTCCGGCCTACCATCATACCATTTGCCGGTTCGAAGTACGCGTTTGGTTTGGATCGACAAGGAACATTTGTGTCACACGGGCTTTGTTTCTGAACGCATCTCGCGGAGCCGTCCTGTTTGCACATGAACTGACCTATGTAGGAGTGGACGGACTGTAGTTGTAGACGTTTCTGATGGCCGCTTAAAACCGGTACTTTCATTTCACCTAATGCACGTTTGACTGATAGGCCCTGGGATGACTAGTTAGATCTATGTGTGTCTCTGTCTGATTCTGTTCATACTTAGTTGTGTTGCATCAATTTTTTCTTAGTTCAGTTCATTAGAAAGCAGCTGAACGAGCTTAACAGTTTGGTAACACCTTTCAACGTTCTTGCCAAATTACGGTAATCACCTATCGCATAAAGCTATCCACTTTTGGCACCTCGATAATTTTACACTCTGCCATATTTTGTCGTATTAATAAAGGTACACCAATAGCGATAGAAGACATAGATCGCTGGATGTTAACATTTCGTTTACTCTTTTCAGTCACTAACGTAAAACGTGAGAATGGCTCAAAACTGGCGTAAGTCAAAAATTACAGTCTGCTCTAGCTCGCACATTCCCGGCGGCTGAAGTGGGATTGCTACGCACAACTAGAAGTGACACTGAGCTTATTCGTGATCGTGATCCACCGAAATGTTCTGCCTCACATGTAATCTATCAGTTCACCTGCAGTTGCGGTGCCTACGACAAAGAATGGCTGAACGTATGCCTAAGTGGTTGATACACGCCATGACGCAACGGGAATTGGCAAGAGAACAACTCAGACAAAAGCCGACCTCATCCATCACAAAGCACATCATGTAAGCAGGTCACGGGGCAACTCGCTTCAAGTTCTGTAATGTAATCAGCACCCCAAACTACTCGCTTTCTCCGAGGCAATGCTGATCAATAATCACAGCCCGGCTTTGTTTGTGCATAAACTGCTGACTCACGCAGTTTGTCTCCCTGGAACTGACCACAGTCTTTGTTTCATGTAAACCCAATTGTTGAATGTCTTTACTCTGCTGCTAACCGCATATCCTATATATTCTAATGTTTCACGTTCGTGGCTAAAGAGAGTAAACGGAATGTTAGCTTCTCGCGATGTGTGTTGTCTATCGCTATTGGTGAACTGGATCAATGGAACTCAGTGTTTTGAAGTATTATGAAGCACCATTCTTGCCGCGCACAAATGTGCCGTCATCAACAAGTGGTAGGTGAAGTTGGTGGCTTTCGTAAGTTTCGAGTTCAGAAAAACTCAATTCAACAGAAAAGAGGCAATAAAATCGAGTCTATATCAGGGTATAACTTGTGACTTGTACTAATGTTTGTCAAGGTCTAGATTTCCAACCTGAGTACGTGCAAATGAAGCGAATTTGTTGGTCACCGCTTTAAGGACCTCACTTTCTGCACGACCGAATTGTTTGGAGCAGAGCGGTACAGTTGATGTCGATATTTCACCATTACGTCAATAAAAATGTAGCACATGTTTCTTTAACTCCATTTGATGACTGCACCTTCAACAATTCAGAAATGTCCTCCAGTAGTCGCGATATCCCTCGGTAACTTTACTGAGTTCTGTGGTCCCAACATGGAGAGCTGACATTTTCACGGGTTAATCGATCGGAATCGTGCTCAACAATGCTAACCGACATTCTGAACGATATGCCCGCCTGTTTGTTTCTCAGTTTTTGTCTATTGTGAAGTGGCTGATACATTACTCAATAGAACTGCTCAAGAGAGCACGGTTGGAAAGTTTATACGGGCAATAATGATGAAATGCACTGTTAACACTGGACGACAAGATTAAATTCAATTTCACTGCTTATTGTTGACGTCAGCTAAGCAGCTTAAGCTGACATCATTATTGTCTCCCATCCTTCGTGTCAAATTCCGGGGTTGTATCATAGAGATTTACGGGACAACCTACCATGTCAAATATAAAAGGATTGTTCTAAGTGGCAATTGTTTGGCTCCAAACTAGACACTGTTTTTACCGAGAAAACATTTTATTTAACACGTTCATAACATCTGTGCTAAAAACGTAATAATTATGGCCAACAGTCTGATGGCCAACAGCAAACGCGAACTGCTGAAACAACGAATTAGTATAGCAATCCGTAGGAGGTTGCAGCTTTCCCAGATTTAAGGCATGGCAGATAATACCTATCAGGTTATTCTTCGGCCGTGTACTGTTCCAAAGTCATAACAGCATATCAGCAACGTATGATTCTGGACAATTTGTTGTTTAACATTTTTTCCTTAAAACGCGTACGCAAAATATAATTTGACTTCTTGTCCAAAAAACAAGAATCTGACACTTATGTTGAAGACCGTTCGGTACTTTTCTCGCCGTATTTTTGGTGAAATGTGGAATGTCAGATCTGTTGTGACACATTGGGCTTCTTTGAAAAGATTTACGTTAAACTTGTCTATATTCGTCTTCACTTTATGGTGTGAACAATCATGATCACTGTACATGGAATGCCTGTTTTCTGCGTTCTTACAATTACCGTCGTACATCTACTAAATCTTTTCTTCTGGATATTGTTTGGCCCACTTTCATTTTCACCTGCATACGACTGTGTCACTGAGGCTGGTTCCGGTTGATTGAATTAGTTGTACTGTTCTTTTTTAAACGCCTTTTTTGATGGCTAATTTGTGTATCCAGGTAATTCATATTTAAGGCAGGATATCACAATTATTGTGAATTTATCAGACAGTACAACATATATATATATTCCAACATATATAATTTCCAATTCTTTCGATCGCACTTTCTGAAATTTTTGGACTCAAAAAATAGTCCCGCTAAACTGATAACCTAAATAATCGTTGTGGATATCGTCTGTTATGTGTGTCAGTGAATTATTCTAAACCGATTCAACAACCTGATCCTAAATTATGTCCAACTTGATGCCAAACACACTAGTTCTTCTCTGCGTCTGTTGTAAATTACCATAGGAAAAACGTAATTCATTTGCGGTGCATCTGGGCTCCACATTCTAATTTGGCTTCAAAGGCAGATGAATTCAACCACTGTATCACGCCAGAATACTCTAATTATATGCAGGGGGCTCTCGAATTAGGATTGTTTCAACTTTTGGTCGAATACATTCATCTGTGAAGTTCGAAAATAGAAGGTCCGAGTTAGTGTCACCTTGTTCATTCAATACTCAAGATCCTATGCTTCTCGTGTTCTCTTTCCTAGTTGTATCTCGGACTTTTCGACTTTCATCTTGATGTGTATGCAGCTGTTTGCAGTATAATATTACCAACCCGGTGAGTCGCAGCACATTTTCAGAGGTGCGACTCATTTGGCGTGATTGTGGATAAACTTAGTGTTCAGAACAAGTGTCATTGGTTAGCACCAAACAGTTACCCCTAGATCAGCATCATTTTCACCGGGATTTTAGAATTAACGAAGTGGGAGAATTTAGGTTTCTAACAATGGTGGGTAACGGCATATCACATTTTTATAAACTTCGATCCAATTCCTTTACCGCCACACGTTTCTTGAACATTCACTGGTCATCACCTCAAAGCACTACAGGTAAAACATAATCACAAAAAATGAATGTTGTTCGAAAACGCTTAGACAAGCAACCTAACTAGTTCTGTACTCATTCATTGTGTATTGTCGGTTTTCTCAGACTGACCATTAATGTTTCAAAATTTGATACACAACTATAGATGAACTACGGGTCTGGCAGGAATTTTAAAGAATTCGATGTGATAGCATGTCTTTAAACTGCGTCACAGACTCATTTCAAGCTGTAGACCAGTTACCATTTTCTAAATTTTCACAGAGACAGTGCAGAAGACAGTTGCGAAATTGTACATACCTGATTGCGAATAACTTCACAAGCTTTGATGGACTGATGTGGTTGTGATATGGTCTCTTGCAACAATTCCTTCATGTGGGTAGTTCAGTGAAAACTGCACAATGGTCACGTGCGAGAAACCAAAATATCCTGAACGTTTCGTTAATCAACTAAATATGACACGCTCGCAAAATTTATAAGCTGTTGGAACATCAGGTGATGGCTAAAACTAGTTGAGTTCGCTTAACTCCAGTTGAAAGTAGCTACCTAAGGTTTACGAGCAAAATCTATTTTGCTGTCACTAGTCTACAAAGGCTGAAAATGTTCCATACATTTTAAAAACTCTTGCGTCAATTATGCCTCTGAATTACCCCGTCATATCGCTTGCTTTTCAAAAGAGCTTGGGCTATTGGTTAAAGATAACCACATGTTCTTTAATTCGATTCTATCCGGTGAACACATTTTCCGGAAGCAGTTTACCACAACGATCGGTGTAAACGAAACCGTCTTGAAGGGGTCTGTATATTTATTCGGAATGTTGACCTTTGTTAGAGTGATATGTGCTTAGAAGAGTGTTATGTGCCTAGAAAAATGTTGACTATCAGTCCCAGTGACACTGTAGGCTGAGGATAACTTTCTGTAACGGGTGGTCATCTTAACTGGATAAATGATGCCTGTCATGTGGACGGCGACGCAATCGACAAAGACGAAATATGTCGCTCCAGGTAAAAACAAAACGTGCGTTCATCAGCCTGTCTCACAAGGAAGGTCACATGACTGATATTATCACCGGGGTAATGAAAGCGGTAATGCTAACTAGCTAGTTTACAGATCATTTGTTAACAGACTACCCACATACTCCGTTGTTCTTTCACTTCTGAAAGACGCACTTCCATAATTTTAGAGGAGCAATTATGTGTACACATTAGTTTGGTCGTATTGAGCATCATTGTTTTACAGGGCGACTGTCCAATAAGTTAATGTGCATCACGCTGCGTGGCTGGACTCTCGTGTGGCTAAATCAGTCCCAATCGCAGTGGAGGTTTACTTCAATGGTTCGGTTCGGTTTGTCAGTAAGGGACGCTTTTCTGACCTTCTACCGAATGCTGACATATCGACCCTGGAATATTAATCTCAAAGTGTTAACCAGCAAGATAGTTGTTCGCATCCGACTGCACGACTCTGACTTTCGCACCCAGAAGAGGTTATTACAGACTATTGAATATTTCTGATTTATAATCACTGAAGATGGCAGTTCACAGCGGTTTTAGTCCAATCACTAGCAAACACGCAGTTTGAAATCGCCACTGACCGACTTACTTGCCCGCCATTCTTACTGTTTTCATACTTAATAGGTTGTAAATTGTCCCGCGACAGAACAGTGAAGATAGATCTCGTCCATTGCTTCGAATGCTGTTGATAACTGGGAGTTGTTTGCAGCCTGTTTTATCAAGTTTGCCCTTGTTTATTTGCGCAGATGAGATTTTTTTGTTTGTCAATTGGAAAACTTGCCTACTCACACAACCGATGTCTCTGTTTACGGGCGACCGTTTGTGCAAGCCTTGTTGTCATATAATCCATAGACATTTCAGAAAGAGTAATTGAGGTTACGTATTCAGTCAACTAAGCCCGAATAAAATGCACTTAACCCAAGATTACTAACTGATTTCCGTGATTGAGCTTGTGCTGATATACAAACCTCATATGGAGGTTAGGCCATTTTGCAGACTAACAGATAAGTTACGAACGTTACTTCTAATGCTTATTTTCTGTTTTCAACAATATTAATTGTATGTTAAATTTGGTTATTATCAGTCTTGTTGGGTACACCTCATCATAAAAACGTCAGTTATTCCAGTCTTCCTCTGGATGACATACAATATTATCTGCTTGTTGTCATTTAGATAAAAATAGCCGTCGGTTTCATGTGAAAATTCACCTGCTTCTAATCAAATGCCAACGGCATAGGGGTCAAACCAATTGCCCCACTAAAGAGCCACCAGTTAGCAAATTCGAGCCAAAACAATAAGGTGCACTGCGAACCAGCTCTATAAAAACAAGACTTGGCACACCGAGTTTTTTTTCGGAGCTGTTTAATGCGTACAAACGACGCATACAACGTTCCGCGATTTCCAACATTTCACTAGTATACTACTACATTTCTTATTAAGCGACCTGTTAGATATGCTTGGAAAGATAGTGAAGCTACATCACAAACAAGATCATAAATCGTATGATTTCCTGCTGGATATTCCAAGGTTCTAGACACTAAGAAATTGTACAATGGTTGAGAGGAAACAATAATGTGCACGATTTCTGGGCAGCAGAACATGGAGTTAACCACGCACAACGGTGGCTTAAAAAAATCCTTAATAAAGCTTTCACTATTCTTACACGCCTTAAACAGGCCTGACGAATACGTTCATCTCACGGGTAGTACCGTATACTTACCTTAAATTGCAACAAATCCAAGCAGTGTGTAACCATACTGCAATCTGAGGCCTGATTAGAAAATGATTGAACTTTACTTCAAACTTACTGCTACGACGATCTGAACAGCTTTCTAACAATATCTTGTCAGATTACAAATCAGCCACATGAAATACATGTTTCCAGTTGCAGTGTTTAATGGACTATCTACGGGTGGCATGAAGGAAGTGTAGGTTAAACGCATAGCGCCATGGGAACTTAGCAATTACATTACACATATACAGTGATAGCAAGTTCCAACTGTCGTTAAATGTTTTTTTAAGTTTTTGTTACATACGTTGCCCGATAACGAACTTTCTGTTTACAGGGATGGACTATGAATATACCCATAGCGAATAATCTGATGGTGTCTAATAACGTCTAGGAATTTCACTTCGCAACTTTGATTTCTGACTCACAACTACAAAAATATGTATTGCTGTGAAACCTGTTAGTAAATAAAGAAATCTGTTTAAGACCAGGGTTTATGAAATTAATGTGCTTAAACGTTGTTTGGCTGTATTTGTTTTGGTACTGAATAAGAAGCACATTTTGCGATCTTGACTCCTTCTCCAGAAAAAACAAACATCAAAACTGAACTCGTTATGTAAAATATCCAGGTCAAAAGTAGACTAGCAACTCGGTATCACGAAGATTAATTGCAGATATGCCGAAGCCCGTACGTTTTGCTGGGGTCATTGAAGTAGGTGAACGGCAGTATACTCGGGGCTTTAGTGACTAAACAACTTCGGAAGGAATGTAAATGAAACTGTTTCTATCTGCACCGGCAACTGTTGGAAGAAACAGGTAGAGGATTACTACTATAAGAAACAAATTTTGTCTAAATTTTTTTGACTGCGACTGGCTAATTAAAATGTACGCTACTCATAGTTTTTGCGGGATCCCAAATATTTAAGAATATCTTGATGCAGCCCAATTGTGACAGACTCACTCCATTTTGAAAAATACAGTTTTAAAGTGAACGAGAAAACAGTCGGTTTCATTGATCAAGCATTCACCCCAATCCACAGTAAGACCGATAATACTGTTGTAAAAACGGTCTTGGTTGGACAGATAGTTTCCTCAGTAATTTCGGCTAGTTTTGGTAAACTTACTGGGCATCAAAACAGTTTGATATTTTGGTCCGCAAAAAATGTGTGCGGTTTCTTTTTGGCATGTGCATCACTCAAACAGCTAAGGCGCATTGACTAATAACACAGCGTTAATTCAGAGAACACCGCTGTTGATATATGGACTTGATGAGTTACTTCTAATCACGTCAACTCGTTGCCAAATGCACACAAGGAAACAGATAGTCAGACAGGACTGAACTATGCATACTCAAGTATGAATGACAGATTGATTGAATTGCAGCAGCTATGTTACGGTTACCTAGCACTGATCTGACATAATTTGTAAATCAACCAAATCTGTCTTATTCACGTATAAATGCATAATCAAGAGTTGCACAAAATGATTGTGCGGAGGCGACATGTAACTGTTTCCACTTAGAGCAATGATGTATCACATATGTGGAAAGCTTGGGTCGTAATTAAATAAAAAGTCTCAGTACATCGGCAACTGTCGTTTAGAAACCATGTGGAACACACCATCTACGAAGGTACAGATTCGTTGAGTGCTTCTAAATCAAACGCGGCCCGGATAGTTTCACATTTACCATGAGCAATCTTTTCAAAATATTTACCACAGATATCAATGGAATGTTTAATAACACCACGGATTATCTGGTTTGGTAAGAGCTAATCTTAAATGAATATTGTACACCTAAACGTCTTGTGTGAGGTAACATTTCTTGCTGACGTACTTAGATTTGGTTACTGGTTGAGTATGCCGAAAATGTCTTCAAAGTGTGTATTCGGATTTTGTAGTGGAAACCTCTTCAGTCGGCAACCTATCCGAGCTTCGGCATAATGGGCGGACCAATAACCGATCGGAACTGAAGAATAATTCTATACTTTTTCACCTCCTGTAGATATTTGGTCAATAATACTAGTGTAGAGTAATAGTAACATAATAATAACACCTAGTAACATATAGTAATATACAGAGATTTATATAAATATGAAAGTAACAACGTGCTGTCTATACCAAACGATGGCAATCTGCATTTCCAGTGCTAATTCACCTCCGTAAGTCCACATTCTTGAACCTTGAGTAGTATAAGCCTATTGCAGCCATTCTGGAACCTTCAACTTATTACCCAAGCAGGAGGTTCGAATTCAAGTAGTCCCTAATTCCGGCAGCCACTGATTAATCCGTGATTAATTACTCAAGCAGAGGATTGGTTTGCAATGTTGAGTAGTCCTCGATTCCAACTGCTGGTAGCGGAACACCCTAACAAACGTGTCCACAACAATAACTGATTCCATTTGAAATTGTGTTGCAAATCTCAGTTAGACTAAGAGTGGAACTCACGTCCTTACTGAATGCGCAATTTAGCGTCTGCTGCATTTGAGTGTTACAAGGTGAAAACTTCCACAAATCTGAGCAGCTGCCAAATTCGACTGCTAGTACTGGCCAAGCCATCCGATTCTTAAAAGTAAAGGTACACCAGATGTGTTACCAACTTCATCCAAGAGCCTTGTACTGATTATCTCTCCGTTGAGTTAAAATCATGTGTTAAGACTGGGGACAATGTTTGCGATTGCTGAAATTGTCCAATACTCAGTGATTCGTTTCTTCCTCAAACAGTTCGACGGCTGTATTGACAGACCCGTGTGGGATGAATTTTATTACCTTGCAGGGCTACAGTAGGAAACAAGACTTTACTCAGACGTTGGAGATATTCGGAGTTCTAAATACTTAGCCCCCGAGTCTGTTTACGTTTTCAACAAAATAAATGTCCACCTGACTGAGCAAACCTTGTGGCTTACCGAAAAGACCACTGCATCTTGCTGAACCTTTGTGCGGCACTTACATTTGCCAGAGGAGAAAAATGAACACACTTCGACTCATCCGTTACTGATGCGCTCATTGTGAGCACAAACTCAAGTGTCCCGGATCAGCTCAACCAGTAGACTGCGACTGGCTCGACTCAAACTGGTTTTGTTAAGTTGTTCCAGAATACAACTTATAAACCTGTTGCAAGTAAATCAGGTGTCACTTTGAAAACATACTTAGCCACTGAGTCCGAATATCTCGTTCAGTAGTCTGCTTAACTGACATTTCTCCTGACACAGAATTTTGGAGGAAACCTGAAACTAGTGAAGACATAGCTGAATAAAGTACTATTGTTTATTGTTTACGGTGATCGATGATTGACGATTTTTTACAGTGAAGTGTAGACGGTTCTATCGAAATGATGTAGAAAGGCGCCACCAATTCACTCAGACTCAGTCTTAAAAGTTTATTAGGATGCAATTCCATTGGAAACACCTGAGGAACGCTAAACATGACAACATCACTGTACCTTGGACATCGCTGACCCTGCCAGCTAGCTGCATACATTCTATCTAACTCGATTAATGTGTTACAGGCAGTGTGTTCCATTTACCTAACAAACTTATTTCAAAATCTGTGGTTCTTTTTGCTTTTGGGGAGCCAATCACCTCCCTAGTTGGGTTAAGAAGACGGACATATGAGGTATTTGGCCGTCTAACTGAGACTAATGTACGAAGAGTTTTCACCTCCAGCAATAAAGTGATTTATGGGCAGGATAGGAAGCACCCATGCTGCCGTAAAATTTAATTAGGCTGATTCAAATCAGTCACTTGACATCGAAATTGTACGGGACGGTATTGCAATAAATACTTCAGCACTAAATAAAATCGTCTTCCCTGGAAGACTTCGAAAAATTTATTGTCCCATAAACTATTGCGTAATGTACTTCATTAGTTCGCTTCAAATCACTTCAGGACACTGCATTAGCCTTAAAGATTTGACAGTGCTTCTGAGTTCGGCTGACAGAGTTTTCCATAGTACTTTGGAAATAACCAAAACTAATTAAACTGTCTGTGAGTTAACCTCTTACCCAAATCATTTATGATCTGCCCAGCTGACAAAACACGCTTGTTTGAAGTGACCATCTCCATGTAATGTATGTACATGCATATGTTAGAATATCAGAATATTGATTGAAACTGATGATCACAAGTGTTGAGAAGTCATACTGTCATCAGTTTCATTACGTCCATTTTGTGCACTGATGAAGAATTTGTTATTGGAGATCTTTTATTCGGAGAATAAATAAACAGCATCTTAAAGGTATCCCTTTGAAAATAGAGTCTTAAAAAAGCAAAGCTTGAACACGGCGTTTCCATTTTGGTGGAGGATGGATGGGAAGCCTATCTTAATTTGAAACATTCAGCTGCTTGCGGGTAACGTTCGACGTGAAACTGAACAACTTATCGACAACTCCCCAGATAAGTGTCTTGAAAAATCTGTAGGGGAATCTTCCCAAAATATGACGAATAACGGCAAAATTACGGCCTGCGTGAACCGAATAAGGGACCAAGGACTTTCAATCAAACTGAGATCTTCGAAGTGAATGTTCTCGAGTTTGCTGGGAACTTATTCCATGTTGGTTATGTCGTTAGAAGCGTTGTGGAAACCGCTTATTTGACGTCCATTCATGTTTGTTTGTACGAGTTTGTCTTACTTAGCTGCTGACTTGATTGAAAGTGTAACTCAGAACAATCAGCATAGATGTGAGGAAACGGCGAATTATCAAATGGACCAACGGCCAGGCATAAACTCTTTAAATGAAATGTGTTTCAGTGAAGCCCTTTCTATGTTTTTATACGACGGATTGAAATTAATCACCGTGACTTGTAGCACAGTTCTAAGCCAGAGAAGCTTGCACAAAAATTAAGTTCACAATTTTATTTTACCACCAGTAAAAGCCTGACTAAAATAAACCAATAAATGTGAAAAGCTGTTATCATATATTTCCTCCTGACGTGCAGAATGGAAGTGTTGTTGAAGTAAATGTTGCGGTCAACTGTCTTTTTTCATCGGAAAGTATGATAATTTACGAGGAGCATTCCTTATAGCCGTCTGTTACGCAGGTACGCCTATTCGGTCATAGTAAGCAAACTATTCGATAGGCGGCTGGCTACCTAGTATATGTGGAATCCCATGTGTTTAGCCATCTGGCCAATCCTACGTTTTCTCTGATCGATGTTCAGCAAGATGTGTTGAATCTTTACCAGCAACAGAAGGTGGCCAACGCGACACCAGTGGAAGTCGAATACCAGAGTTCACACTCGCTGTTGCTACCAAAATAATGATAACTTTGCAAACAGTAGTTTCTAACTCCACAGTGCATATTTCAACTGTGAGATAACAAAAGCTTAAGCAAGGCGCCGTGTTTGGTTGGGTGGTTGGGTACATAACGCAGAATGCCGTTGCAGCGTAGCATTTATGTTGCATCACCAAAGTATAGCCTTAAATGAATGATGTAGATTTCTCGGTTCATGCACGGCTGTGACGTTGTGAGGTTGTGTGACCTGTTTTCGGCGTACTTGGGATACGCTCCGAGACCAAGGTAACCAAAAGATTTTCCGTTCTGCCTGTGTATAAAACTCAACATGTGCATTGGTATCCAAACTTGAGATCGGCGTACCGGTCTTGATTTACACAGAACTTTGGAATCGGGCAGACATTGGGCCAACTTCGAACAAAAACCCATAATTAATATTCACATATAAGTTCAATAATGAGGGGAATTCTAAATCTCAAAAGTCGTTCAGAGACCACGATCCACACCTCATTGTTCACTCAAAACCCCACAGAAGGGGACTATACTGCGACTACTTTGTTTATATATAGCCCTCAACAAATCAGTAGTCAGTCGTCTCGCCCAACCTCTAAAATTCACCAGGAACCGAAATGCCCTATTCTCTGTCCAAAATATGGTTTTGCACTCGTTAGCTCTCCTGAGTCAGTGGAAATTCGAGGAAATATTTGTGTTCGTTCGATGTACAGTCGATATTTACAAACATGCCTCCGGACGAATGTATCGACTTCCTGCTTCCTTATACAGCGGAACATTTTCTGAAAGTTGTTGTACCTGACAGTCTGTTTGGAAAAATATTGGTACTATGTACCGAATACATAAGTTTCGCATTCTAAAATTAAGAGTGCAGACAAACTGATGAGGTACATATCAGTAGTCCGATTGGCCCTATCTTTGCCGCTATGTCTGTGGCAAAGCTTGAAAAACAGGTAGCAAAGCAACTGTGCTCATTACAATTATACAAACGCCACATTAATGATAGTTTAGTTATCGTAAACAATCAACCGTAACCACAGAACTTAATGGATTCCCAGGGCACTTTGTGAATAGTTCCTAAAACCCTTCGAACAACTTAATGCAAGCCAGCCCGTTCGATGACTAAAAGTTCATGTGCTGTGTAACGATAATAATAATGGGCTGCATATTTTGTCATATTCACATTCTCAACCATGTGAGAAAATGGACTGCTACTCATCCCTGTGTTAAAGTTACCCGTAAAAAAGAAAGATAAAATGGACATTTTACTCCACAGTTCGAACAACCACACATTACACTGCATACTTCAATCCGTGAACATTTAGGTGTATCCAATCGTGACAGTAATGCTTGAACTTGGTTAGATCTGCACCATAAAGCTATAAATTTATCATGTCGTTTTTGTTGGACAGTAAATCATTAATGATTTATCAAACGGAAGTGCAAACTAGTTAACTGTATGTCGACCAGTCCGTGTAAGTGCTGTCAGAATTGTTCAAGCCTCACTCCAAGGCAATCACACATCGGTAAACCACTGTCATCTGTTCAAGATAATTTCGGTGATGAACTTAGACCTCAGTATAGAACAGTCAATAAATTCGGATAGACGTATTCACTATGGGACGTTCATAAAAAACTTCGTAGCTATTTCGAAAGTGTTGCTCACTCTCCTTTTCTATACGAAACTACTCCAGTGTAATTGTCATCTCCGTATGCTTACGCTATGCAGCTTATACATAGCTGTAAGATGGGAGGTTAACCAGAGACCAATCCGAAAATCAGAAATCTGGTATACAAAAGAATTCATGAAGGTGGAGTATGTGCACAATAAAGTTATTGTTATCAGGAGTACATCAGAATAAAATGGGACAAATTCTCAAACACTTTCATCCATTAAACCACCCTATTCTTTCTGTCCGTTACTGTAATTCGTTTTGCCTTTTGTAAAATTAAACTTGCGTGAACTACTAAACCGCAACCTTCATTTTGGTCTAGTGAGGTATTTCTCTATGTGGTTCTTTTGTGATTTTGCAACATCAGGCCTGAAAACTAGAGATTTAAGAACAACTCCGTGTGTCGTGTGTAGCTTTTTGTTTATGTTGTTATACCTGCTAAAACGGTGTCCGCGACGATCAGTGATAAGTTTTTAGTGAAATATGGTTAGCCCACTTTTGTACGCTATGATTATTGCCCTAAATTCTTGTTGTTCTCACCCACCAAGAATAGTCATTTGTGTTAGCAAATATTGACCACACAAGTCATTTCTTTGGAATTCTGATAAAGCTGTTCCTTCTGACTAGTGTCCGGTTGCAAATGATGATGAGGGCCGTGATTAAACTGGTCTGACCGTAGTCTAAACTATTCGGGGTCAGCTGGCGTTCACTCTTTCACTGAATACTTCATGCTCCATTCAGTTGACATTGCACTGTTCTGCTAAACCTGTCATGTTTGACTTCACGAAAGCGAACTGTTTATTACAACCATTAATATTATTCGATTAAGAAGCTGTTAATAAAACTTACATTAAAAAGTCATCCCGAAGCGAATAAACTTCCTTCACGTCTCTTTGTGTTTAATTCGATAGGTCATGTGGTAAAATGACAGCTTAATAAACGATCGCAAAATAGAATGGGCTTTCATAAATGGCACAATTATTACCTGCCCTGAAAATTGTTCTCCATTCAGTTTCACATTTTCTAATGACTCGTCGATATAATTAGGGAAGTAACGTCAATTCCTTTGTTTCTTTTGTTGCACATGTTCACAAAACATACATATAGGTTTAAGTATAGCAAGATAATATGGTACACAAGGGACAGTTTATGTGCTCTGATGGGTTAACAGCTCAACCTTCGAATAAAATGACGTTACGATTTGTCATCACTTTTCATCGCTATCTGAACATCACGAATGATGTTACCTTGACAAGACTTCATTTCGTTGAAGATATTTGACAAAATCCCAGAAATAAAGCTGAGCTGGCAAATTATATCCCTTAGGATTTCGTGATGAATCCGAAGAACTATATCGATATTCTCGAAACTTTTCTTATTTCCACAAGATGTCATTGTAGCGGAAGATTTCTGGTTGATCACTAGCTTCTCAACATAATTTTTGGTTTTGTAATATCAGTTTTGATCAATTATTTCTTCGCCTGAAGCCAATTACAGTTAACCTTCTGCTACCAATATTCACCGTCACCAGAATTTTCACCAAAGCAACACGTCTACTGCATTAATTTCGATGTACTTTTGAAGTAGTCCAATTTGAGTCAGTGAATTGTGCATGCACACGAATGATAGTGTAACGCAATGCGAAGTGTTACAGTAAAAATTCCTAAGAATTCTTCAAAAGAATTATTCCGACATGACTGTGAATACGGCTGGAAGCTATAAGACTTGACTGTAAACTGGAATTTCTCAAGACATACATCACTGCAGAAGAGCTGCAAGAAGTATTGGAAAGAACATAGAAACAAAACATTCGAAAAAGCTGTCACTTTCACGAACCGGATTTGTCGAAATATTGTGTTTCAATCTGTTTACGCCAACTAGTTGGCTTGCGTTCCAGAACGTCCTCCAACAGATGAAAAGAACGGTACGCAAGATAGATCAGACGAACTTGTTGGTAAACTTTTAGTTACACTCAACAAAGATGGTCATAACTGTAATGCAACAAAGCTTCAAGTTGCTCCTTCATAAGTTTTCGATCGTTTGTGCAAACGCAGTAAAGTTATTGCCAAACACTGACTAGTGTGATTTAGATAACCGGTCAATATAAGTTAAGGACGATGTGTTTTTTATCAGTTACGCGATCACTGTTCGAAATCATGGACTTGATTGATTGCGCGCCGGGAGATGTTAAGTGTCCGCACGAACTTCTTCTAAGCGCAAAGGTCAGGGCCGCGCAATCGGATGTTAATGGCATCGACAACGGTCAACGTTCGATATCTCACCACTTTTGATCGATTCCTTGGCACTCGGTAGACAATCCAAAAAACACCTTTCTTACTGAGAGAAAGATTGTATTTTTAATTTGATCATCACTCACATTTGATCGCAGCCTCCACATTCAGATAGACTTTCCGGCCAGCCACTTTCGAAAAGAAGCACTAGACTCGAGTTTCACTCTCATTAGAGCTCGTCAGTAGTGCATATCCTTGCCACGGCCGGGATTTGAACTGCGGACATTCCAATCATGAGGCAACCGTGTTGACAACTGCGCCATTCACCTCACATTAGACACGACCGAATTATCAAATCGGAACGCTCAACCACTCTCAATTGTGAACAGTGATCAGATAATGGACAGATAATTCTTATTTTTTCTATTATTAACTGAAGTGTTCAAACGGTTTCGGCTACATGTTTTTATTCTCACATATTGTGGAATTCATTTGACAAAGTTGAAAGTTTGTAGTAACTTGAAAACGGAAAGTAAAGATTATTATTTCACTATTAATTAGCCCTTTCTTTGCTCCAGTAATTTGTCGTATATCATGTGGTACTGGATATTGTACGTGCACATTCAGAGAGGTGTTACTAATCCTTAGCTGACTTCATTTTGGATCGATTGCTAAAGCTGCACTCTCAGCTAAAGCGCCTACAACTTGAACAGACTTCTCTCAACAATAAGGTGGGTCTGATACGGATATTCTCACGGGAAACTATCTTGAGGATGTCATCAATAAACTGATTTCAGTAAACTAGTTACGCGCATATTTGTGGTGTCAATCAGTTCCTGAAAGGCGCAGCACTCAGAGAAACTGACAGGTTCACGACAACAACGTACGAAAACTAGCAAGCTGTTAGGATTTACCGTGCTTCTGTTCTCTGCCTGAGTGTCCGTCACTTACGTGTACTTCACTCCGACAATTCTGTTATCCCCTGGCTACAACGGAAAGTTCATTTTCATGCCACTTTAGCGAAGTTTGACACAGCATAGTTTTTATACAGTACTGTCATATTTCAAAGTGCTCACCTGGCAAGCCGACGGTTAGAACCAGTTTTTTTGCCCTGACACACCAATTGATGGCAATCTCAGCAAGAAGAGAACCAGCACTTTACTGCCTCGTAACTCGGACCCACTAAGTGCTCTCTCACCAGAACTATGAGGATTATTGTACAACCGGTGAATAGCTTGCCATCGAGAATGATGGACAAAACAATCCACAAAATCTTCTCATTTTATCCCCTGATGAAATGGAGGCTCAGGCGCCTCATATTTCAAATTAACTCAAAAAATTTGACCTTCCCGATAAAAATCAGATTTCTAATACGGTGCTTGAATGCGTGCGGTGGCAGCATATTGAATCTTGGAACTTCGGCCAACTCAACTTCTCAAGACTTGGTCGAAAGTAGGCACCACACACAACTGCCTAAGTGCTTCACAATTTAGTCCTGTGATTAAGGTTCACTTCGCTAAAGTTGGTCGTAGCTCACCTGACTGTACATCAACGACTCTGCATAAGAAAACGAATGCAACCCAAAGTATTGTCGAATTTTCTCCAGCTTTCAGTCATTTCAGTGTTATAATTTATTACCCTGCTTCCTTTTTGTTCTAACCCCGTCTTGTTCCTTTCGCTGGTTGTACACCAAACAGTTTACTTTGAAGGCTAAAGAGATTATTCAATCTCACAGGTTACGTCTTCTGAATCAATTCGCTGCATGGTTTTAGAGGACTGATTGTTGTAAATTTTAGAGTGGATATTCTGGAGACAATCTGTATGACCAAACATGGGTAACAATGACAAATTACTCGAGTTTGTCTGGATGGTAATCTAACAGGGAATGATGCTATCAAGAAAATCGACAGTGTTTTTCTCTCCTTTTTAGAATATTTCCTTTCAACTAAAGGAACATGGAACAGCACTACAAAATCTCTCAGATTTTCGCTTTTTCTTCGTAGTACGTGGATCGCAGACCACCAGATAATCTGAAAAATGGCTGAGAAAAATTGTCACTCATTTCTCTCAGAAGTTTGAACGAAGCAATAAGATTTCTCACGAGATTCTTCCTCAACAGTTAAAAAAAATAAGTCGCTGAAGGCCTGTTAAAAACCCCAATGGTTCCGTGGACATATTTAATTACATCTTGGCGCTTTTAGGTGAACAACCAATCTGTTTACGTCGCGAGTGTATGACCTGTGGCCAGAAATCAAACCAAGAGGTAGGCCACTAAGTAACTGGTGTATATTCTGCTGATACCAGGATAGTTATGGTTCGTACGCAAAATTTACAGATTAGGCACGATTTTTGAGTTATCACTCAGTGTTAAACTTTTATGGTTGTTAAACTCCAGCTTCTATCCTGAAAGAGAGCGCAAACATTTCCGGTGTGGTTGTGTGGATCGAGTACTGGATCATACTTCGAAACAATGGATGTGGTGTACATGCAAAATCTGCTACAAGACGTTTCCGGTGAAGAACACTTCCGAAAAGAAGAACGAACACTATCCGTTCAGGCGCGGTCGAACCGTGTTACACTTTATTAGTAGTGTCGTCAATTCTTGTTGCAGACTGCTTGCTTTTTTACGAAGCTTTTGTTAAACTCAAAAAGCGTTGCTTATAGACGCAGACTCACAGCATAAGCTGAACACTGGACATGGCGATTACAATAATTCGTTCACTTGATTGTCCACCTCCCCGTGTGAACTAAATCAGATGTGCGTGTTCTATACGTTCCTTTAAAAAGCACATAACTGGGATCAACCTTTTGTATAAAATAAGAACACTTCAATCGAGGACGGCAGAAAAAAGACCTATGAATGTTTGGAAAATTAATGTTCAAAAAGATTTCATTATTCAGACGTTCAACTTACTGTCTGGCTCTTCCCTCTTCCGACCTCCGTTGTATTGTGATTACAGTAACAAGGGTAGAATAAAACGGGCACCCAGAGATCGGTTTTATCGTTTACACTATTTCAGTTGGAATAACCCCTTTGTTGAAAATTGATAATCACGGATCAATCCCGGAAACCAGCAACATGTGCTCCACCAGCTTTGCTACAAAGCCGTGCTGGGAGATGGAAAATCTCACAGTAAGAGTCAGCTGCGTTCTAGTTCATTGATGCATGCGGAACCGATCATGATATCCAGTAGAAACATTGCATTGACGAATTTTTCCGACCGTTAGATCAGAATTTCAAAGACTACAGTGTCAACTGTTTGATCTTTCTAACGATTAAAAATTTGCCTTCCTATTGGAACCATACGATTTAATATGGTGTAGATGGATTTCACTGGTGACGGCTTAGTAAACCCCGTTGGGACAGTGTGTCCATCGCAGTTTTGGGCGTAATTCACATGATGTGGTTGTTGGGTTGTTAACTCAATACAACTTTGAAATATCTGAACTTTTGGCGTAACTGTATCACACAGCTTGTAGGCCAGTTATTGCGTACGCCTGTATGTCGTCCATTTTTTCAGTTGGGTTACCTCCGACTTGTTGAACGTGTCACACCACTTCTCCTAAATAGACAGAAGAAAATGTAACTGCATTGGTTTAATTAGACGCGCTTGAGGGCCACACAGGTTGCCGTTTATGTTAATAAGCTCTTTGGCTTCGAAAGAATGCGAATGGATGGATAACTTTTATGTGCCATGTGGTGTGGGAGAAGTTTGGTTGACAAGGTGACTGACTGAATTTGACTGGTGGTAGCCGACGCGATATGAACCGATCATGCTACTTAATATGTAATGATCCGCACATTCCATTAAGTACCAATCGACTCAGTAATTTTCAGGTCACTATTCATCTACCAGTAAAGACTTTGTGCACACAGCTTCACACTGACGAATATATCCAATGGTTTTTAAGTATATGCTTTTATTTCGACGCGGCAATACCAGAATCAACCCCGCCATATTAATCGTTACCATCAGTACAGCCGAAAAACATTTCGTTCCAGAATATCAACATGGTGGATTAATATTTTTCTTCACAGCTTTATCCCAGCATTGGAGAATTCACCGAGAAAAAATTTTTGACGTGTGCATTAATTTATAAGCAGAAGCTGAATAATGTCTTCATGTAATACATCTACTATGTAAGTTGAATAGTACACGAAAATCGACCAATCCAGCCGAAGCCCTGACGTTTCACATTTGGGTCTCATCTACATTCTGGGAGAGATACACTTTCGGGCCATACTTCTTTCAGGTTAATCATAGAATTAATGTTAATCTGTTGGAGCGGATCTCTCTATCCCTTCCTAAAACTATTGACAGAATCGTTTTGTGGCTACAAGCGTTTCTGTAAAAACCTTCTTTGGTAACAGTCTCAGAAGGCAACCTGGCTAACCATATCGCACAATTAAGTACACGGCGTCAAATTTGCTAAATATATAATTAAATTTTTGTATCATGAACCACATTAGCGAAGCAACAAATCCGAATATTGTGGACTCTTTCACAGTTCAGTTGCCACGGCGACCAAGTGTGCCTTACTAGAGTTCGATTTTGTAACTTGTGATTATCGCAATATTTGTATTGCGTACACCGTACCAGTTAAACCCACTGACTACACGTTGTTCGTGTATCCCAGTGTGTACACGGTGAGTTCGAACGGACGTTCGTTCGGACGCCTCAACGCGTCAATTCCACTTTAATGACAGATTAATATAACCATTAGAAGCGCCTTACAAACACAATCACAGAGTACTTGTCAAATTTGCGGTTAGCATATCAAGGCTGAAAGTGAAACGGTTATATGAGAACACACTGCAAATTGTTTACGTTTTTTAATAAGTTTTTTGTAGGACATCAGTAGCTGAAACCAGTTGGAACCTCGCAAGTTGAAACGTAAAATTTACAGGTTTCACGCTGATAAGTGTTGGTGCCCATCTCATCCAAAATATAAAGGAGCTGCCGGGCAAATGAATAAATCAGATCGGGCGACCGAGGGCCAATACATGCAAGTTCCCCATCCAAGACTAACAGCACAATTTGCCGCTCGGCTTCTTTCCCTTACGGGAAGTTTTGTTGGGGCATGTCGATAACTGGTCTGGAAAAAAATTATAGATTTCTCAAACAGGAAACCTCTTACCCACACATCAGCTTTATGGTAGGACATGAATTGCCGGACCATTAGCTGAGGTTTTCACTGTAGAAAAGCATGTGGCAAGCTGAATGTGGGACTATACAGGGAGAATGTCTATCTCAATTGATATCTAACTTCTAACTAGTGACAACTCCTGTGTAACAAGAATGAAGTTTTATTCAGTAGAATTTTACAGAGTATTTCTACGAACTGTTGCTAAGGAGGATATATGATTGACAGATCAACTCAGACGCAGAGTGGTTGATGTGGTTTAGAAGCTAGACAAGAGAATTGACTGAAAAACCGTTCTCAAACGAGGCTGATTCTCTGCTATTGTATACCATTCTTTTGTGGGTAACTCCTACTTAATTGTGCGAAGTTACGTGCTGTTCAGCTGGTTTCGGGGTCATTGTGGAATATTCTGGTTTTGTTGGAGTGAGTCACACAGAACGGACTTTTGTTTCCTCGTGTTTATCACCGAAATTTGTGAGTACATCTGGTGACACTGGTCTCGTGCCAGTCAGCTTTTTGTATCCATGGTATGCACTGACTCCTAAGACTGGCCGTCATATTTGAAATGAGCAGATGTTTGTTTGGGACTCATTTTTCATTCAACAATATGTCTGATAAAGTCCTTCTCCTTTCCTTTCCTTTCCTTTAGAAAACAGCTCGGTCATAACGGTGACAAACTTTATTTCCACCTCGAGAAATAGAGTAGGTTCTGATCAGCAGGCCAGGAAGTCGACGGTCGTAAATGAATGTCACGTTGACTACGAAAAACTGAAAACTTACCATAAACAGAAGCGTTATCTCAGCACTATCCCAGATCTGCAGTCAAGGGCGGAAATACGACATGGTGCAATTCACCACCTGTTGAGACTCAAAGAGTCGGTTCCGCTTTAACTAGATTGTGCGTCGAGTTGTAGACAAAAATAATCGCACAATTTTCTTTGGTCGGATTGTCCGCTAACATTAACTGTGCGATATTTGGTACGTAAGATGCTGTAAAATGCTCCCCGGCAATACTCAGCAAATCTAGTGGTTAGAACGTATTTTAATCATTGATACCATTTCGTTTGATTTTGCGACAAACTTCATCCTACAATCAACCGACGAACATAAATGAAAGTTGCGTTGATTACCAATACACCAAATGAGGTAAACTGATCAGGCTCTTCGAATTTCTAAAGAGTCGGCTCTGAACTATTTGGTGGTTCCAAATGACACAATGCTAGATTGGCATGTCAGTTTTTCACAGTTATCAATCAAAATCTGCAAGTCTAGGGGAACGCATGTACAAATTAATAGTCCCGATCTTATATGGCATCTGAATGTCAGGCAGTGATCACTGGTGGACCATGAGCTCATCCGTCCTACATTCCGTTCACCGACGCTCCACGCACCATATCAAAACAACGAACATTGTTGGCTGCTAACATTACAGACAGATACGCTCCCTACCTAAAAGCTGTACCTTTCTACAGTAGATTGTTTCAGTGCGCCATTATGTTATAAATAAATTAAGAGATAAGATAAAACAATCTGCCAATTTTCTCCACTACAGACGTAAAAAATCGTGCGCCTTTTGAGGAGTAGAGAAATATAAACCTCGACATATTGCCAAGCATTTTTACGATGGGACTTGTGAACACAAAAATTGTAATGATAACGACGGAGAAAATGACAAGGGCATGGAAGACGCTCAACTTAGTTTTCGGAACCTTACCGAGGTTTTAACGGTTTTATGGAAGATGAGGTATTTACTTGTGACGAATATGGCTAGAGGCTAACTTTGTGACAAATGTAGGGTGAGGTATTTGTGTATTGTTATTGTGTTTTTGTGAAAGCTTGGAAAAATCATTAAAGTAGTATCTCTTGAAGAATTAAACGAACACCAACGGTTATCCACAGAATCGATAAGTAATTTATGGGGAGTGATTCAACCCAAGATATCATGAATAAACCTAATCCATTTGTACACGGTTCACAATTATCCTTCTAACAGTCGTGTTGACTTTTACCTTCAGGTAAAAAACAGCTTATTTATTAGGTTTTTCACTGAGCTTTATATTTGGATCAAAGTATTTTTGTCATTAAAATAGGTGATATCATCAGTGCCCGCTAGTTTGAAAGTATACACTCAGGCACTCACCGAGCAGTTCGAAATTCAAAGAGAAACAATGAATACTTATTTCCATTCTAGTTAGTTAGGTGAGAAATAACACCGTATCATACAATACCAAATTACTAGCTAAAATGTAACTACAAGAAATAGTCATTCTGACCTAAGCACAAGAGACCAAGTGTAACAGGAGGAAGTAAGTCAGGTTTCCAGTTAAAACTCCTCCCATCGTCTACTTTCGCTAGCCGCGACGCTCCCATCCGCGCACTCAAAAGATTTCGCACAGAGGTTGCCAGTATGTTTGGTGACGAGAAGTGTATAACGTAAAGGCCAGGCTTAAAGAATAATCCAGCATCGAAACGATCAATCCGAGCTAACACATCTACCCCAAACATGGTTAGACATGAAGAAGGTGACCCACAATGCATCAACATTATTGCCACCCACACAGACATTAAAACTTCACACTGGCGATCTGTCGTCGATTCCTACCACAGTTGTGGAGTAATGTGGAGTGGATATAATCACCCAAAGGCACAGGTAATAGACTTAATCCTCATCATAGGTGGGAGTTGGCATGTTACCTGAAACGAACACAGTATTTTTGCAACTGTTCAAGATAAAACCGAAGGAAGAATAAATATAAACTTCTGGAGCCGAAATCCTGGTTGTGGCAAACACGAAGTCAGCTGAATAGTGTCCAACAGCTCAATTCAGATGACAATCTAATAGTCAGCCTTATGCACACAACCACTTCAGATAGGGCTGTTAACTTCCAAGTTAAATGAGAAAATTTCCGTTGTGCGACACGATTTTGCCTTCTACGTTTCATTAACACTCCTGACCATGCTCATGTGTAGAGCAGTTTTGCAAGACATACAGTATCGCGGCGAACATGAAAACGGCGGCTTGACAGAGTCACCTAACCCGCCGTTAGGTTGCAACCAAGGAGCGCTTTGTGAGATTGATTTCACCAGTTCTCAACTGGGCTTCGGTATGGGAAAACAAGTTTACGGATACACAAGAATGCATTTCATAAACGAATTAGGTGTAAGCTGAAGAGAGTAATGGGCGAAGCTTCTCCGCTTAACTACTGGGTAAATGTTATTGTCATCGTGCGCCAAACCAGCTGGTTGACTAAAGTGACTAGAACAAGTTGAACCCATTCGTTCACATTGGATTGTTTAAGTTATCACATTCTACCGCAACCGTGTCCATCCAAATATCGCTGCTGTTGTAAATCAATCTACAAAGCAGTACCTGAACCCAGACTTTTATAAATTGTTGAGTTTGCGTCCAGAAAGGATTAACGGTGCCAACTTGTTAAACAATGCATCATTTCGTGTAAATCACAGTGAAGCAATTGGTCGCATTCAACTTTGAAATTCAACGCGCTTACGTGAGGCTTAATTGACTAAATGCTCAAAGTACATCATATTTTCCATGAACCAACGCTTGACGATTTTGTTGGTTAACCGACTGATGTAAAACACACTTCGAAGGAAAAACCAGGCAGAATGCGCTTTCAAATAATAACCGGACAATCGATCTGTGTTACGGGTTACCTAAAAAGTAGTTACTCGAATCCCCTTGGCAATAAACAGCAGGAAGAATCATCTGCTCAAAGCACTCTGGTTGGATGGATATTTCATGGTGCAGACTCATCCACAAGTCTGGAATCACATATTGCTGACTGTATGTTTCTTATTGTTTAATAAAGCGAAGGAAGAATTTTTTTGAATGAATTATGGTATTAACTTAAAAGTTACTGTTTAGTTTGGCCCGACTTCATGTTGTTTTAGTTATGGATAAAAAATTGACGAAAGTTCGGAAAGTGGAATTATGTAGTGATCAACTGTTGAGAAAACGTGATCAATTGGCACGTTCCTCGATAATTTCTGTAAACAGCCTGTTAGGTTTTGTATTTTAGAAAAAAAGCTTGGCGGCTAGGCGTGGAGGACAACATTTCTGTCAACATCAAACCTGAAATGTCCATTGAATGCTTTTTTCAGATCTTTCGCGCAGTCAGTCATGGCAGAGTCACTGTTTATCCAGTCCACTGTTTAGTGATTAATCTCCGTTGAAATTTATGTTATAAGATGGAATATATCGGAACCAAATTCTTAGTAAATTAACTAAACCAGGCCGAATTGACATATAGTTACGCAACCTTTATATACGATTATAACCAACAGCCGACGGTCCGATGTCACCTGTTCAGTTAACTTCAGGGCCACAGCATATGCGGACAACCTGTCTGGAATTACATTGAGTAAAATGTGCTAGATAAAGTCTTGTCTCTTCACGGAGGATACAAGGTTATTTCCAAAATTGCTTGGTCCGTGTTCCACTTTCATCTTAACCTCACCCTATAGTCGTCTGATGACACACGGTAATGAAGAAAATATTAGTGAAGTGAAATTCAACTCCTCCAAAAATACCTCGTCCACAGTACTAAACATCGGATTCACAATCACCGAGCTATGTTCGTCTATCTGATTCGACCCTTACTTGTCTATATATGAATTGTGAAACTATCGGGTAGTCTTCAGACCTTACTGTAAACGTACGTTTGCTTAATAGACTGAGTTGTTCAAGAGTCATCCGCAACCCACGGTTTCAGATATGAGCAACTGACATCCTAGCCAATAGATGATAAATGTTTTTTATGTCGCATGTATGGCACTGACCTTGGAAGTTAGCACTCGGACAGATGCATTTACAGTCATGATCAGTCTCATCTACACTAACGTTGCTGCTATTGAAAATAGTGACTTCTACCTTGCAAATTTGAACAAACTTTCAATCTCTTGATGGAGCCTGATTGTTGTCGAATTTTGCTTCTGCTGTATTGAGATACAAATGAATGCTTGTTGACTCGTACCTTTGACCAAAATTGAATCAGTGCTGTCTGTCGTCCGCATCATGGTTCCGACAGTCTAGCGGCAAAGATTGTGATATGGTAACCTACGATTTGCACGGTCTCGTTCAACTCAGCCCGCTGATCTGCAGCGTAAGATAATTAATCTTCCCAAAAAGACCACTGTCAGGACCGACGAAAACAAGGAGATACGAATGGCACGATATTGTTTTCGGTTCAGTGTAACGTGTCATGGGACAGCCAATTGCATTGATGCGTGACCGGGTCCAGGTCATGTGCTATGCAAAAAGACAGTGTAGATTGTAGAAACAATAACAGCTTTTAACTTTAAGAGAACGATCGAAGTGGTCGCAGATGGCTGACACAAAAAGAATACTTCTATTTTTTCCATTTTAAGTAACACCATTATGTTAGTAATATCAAGTGCAATCTAAAGTTACTCTAAGCTCCAAATTATTTTACCGGCCGGTTAAACTTAACTTAAACCACCGTTGGATCAATATTTCATATTTGTGAATGCAGTCTGTTCAAGTGGTCTGTCTCTCGATTCGTGCGCAAGTTTTTTTTCTGGTCGCTGTGTCGTTCACACAATTAGGACGTCCTGATGACCGCCTCAAGTAGAAGAACAAGACGTTAACAGGTTGAAACTATTGATTACGTGCTGGTAGTCATTTTGACCCAACTAGCTTAGTTAAGATATCGTTTTCTAATGGAAACCCAAATTTGTTCACTATTATTGAAGCTATGGTGATCTGAACCCACCAGCCGGATGTTGATTACAAAATAGATTGAGAAAATCCATTGGATCCGATCTTTGTCGATTGCAACTTTGCTAAAAGTGTTGTGTAATGTGCTGAGGATGATTAACTCAAACACCTTGTCGTCTTTCCGCTTATTTTATCACTCTGGAAAGTTTTATCTTTAAGTTTTGCCAACAAAACTCTTCAGTTTGAATATTGCGTTGTTAATGTCACTTTAATGACCTGTTTCTGTGAGATTCGTACTGGAGCTCATGGTGGACGATCAGAGTTTTTGCGTACTTCGTCGACTCTGATAAGGTAGAGTCTCCGTTTTTGATAAAATCTCGACACACCTCACGGTTATCATCAGACGATCCCCAGAAGTGAGAATATAAACAAGGTTTGTTGAACAAGCCACACACAACATTAAATGCTCATGTGCAGAAGAACTATGACAGCTGTTAGCATATTTTGATCCCTAAAATTTGGAGTAAAATATATGGCGACAAAAACGTTGACATCTCTAGGGAAAACCAAACCACCGTAAAGCCAACACTGTGATCTGAGATCGTATTTGGTGAGAGTGCTCCAGTCAGATTCCGGAACTCCAATCAAATCTACAGTATATTGAATGAGATCAGTCAAGTTAAATGAATTCTCATCCCAGTGGATTGCAAAAATGGGGTTACAAGAGATTTTTGTGTGCTGTTGTTAGCAGTTATTGTCGAAGTCACATTCGTAAACGCGAAATATGACGGGAACAAAACCTTGTTAGCCAGAACATGACACTGAAGGTCTCTTTCATATGAGAATAGATTCAATATCGAGCAACTGATAACCATGCATTTGACTGTGACTATTGTGAGTTCGTGTCATGAATTCTGGTTTGTACACATATCACGTTATTAAACTTCGTTTTCTATTGGCAACATTTTAAACGGGGGTGTTCCACAGAACGTCGCGGATATTGTCTGATTGGTAAGCCGAAGCAAACTAGAAAAAAATGAATATTTCTTCGTTTAGGTAATGTCAGTCAACTGGTTCCGTTTCCATGGACAGCAAAAACCCTTAACATATTTCCTTATCCATCATATTTAACAATATGGACGCATATTTCTCCAGGAAGATGGTCAACTTTAGTAGAGGTCTAGTTTCTTTGTCATATCAAACGAACGCAAACACTGTTCCCTCAAGAAGAAGAAGAATCGTTTTGGTACATAATGTTTTAAATAAAACTTATAGAATCAGCTACGCTTTCCAAGTTTTTGCTCAATAAAATTAGACCCGGTTTTGATCATGCAAAACTCTTGGAGGAACCGCAGGTACGCTTCACCTTAAGACCTGCAACATAAAAAATTGTGCATTGGCGGTTTTGAGAAAGATGACTTGAAAGTTTAATGGTCGCTTGTTTTTCTGATTGTAAAACACCGTAGAATCCTGGCACACTAAACTTTTCATTGTTCTTCAGCAGTTGCACACGTTGTTTAACTCAAACACACGAGAACTACTTGAAGTTAACTTTCTAACATTAACGATGATAAAACTGTCATTGTGCAATCGTACTCTTCTGAATGTGGTAGAACTACGCCAGAACGCGCGAGTTTTATTTACAATTTTGAACATCGTCCCAAGTGTTTGTCATTTTGTAACGGAAAGTACACCAGGGTCGGAAATAAGAAAAATTAAGTTCACGGAAACGGGAATGTGCGACCTTTCATGCATACGGAATTAAACATTAAGTCACAACTTATACAAAACGTTGGAATATTTTTATGATGAGCAAATTTAACGAAAATATTGCCTCTACGCCAAGTCTTTGTATGCCCAATGATTTATCGACAACCTTTATATGAAATTTACGTTCACTCTTGCTAAAAGGGTTGCCTGTTGGCGCCCTCATTATGAAATTACCATTCGTCGTTCAGCAGTTCCATAGTACAACCACATATTCACTTTGCCCAAGAATGTTGTTGAATATTGTCGCTTTATTTCTCTGCTATGGGAACACACTCGCAGGCTCCACAACAATTTACTCCAGGTTGACGTGTTTACTAAAATGAACGAGCCTCGTTGTTTTACCGAACGGCCTTCTATTCAAACGAAAGTGGATTACGAAATTTTCGACCTCCGGTCTTGAACTACTCCACTTGGTTCTAACTCATGCAACACCCAAATTCATTGGCAAAATAGGGTGCATCTGTCCATTGCAGGGGATACGTAGATTTTAATTTTGCCCTAAATATTTTCGCTGTTATCATGGAGGTGAATTCACCGATACATTAAATTTGTCTTCTAACGGAGTGTGCATGAAAATGTTAGGTAATTTCGCTAGACCCGGTGCTTGACGTGTCTCTTCTACACTCATTTCGAGCTCCTTGTCGAGTGTAAAATCATCTGGCAGGTTGTCATTTTGATGCCAGCTTATTGCTGAGAGTGTCGTATGCTAGATTACATGCCGATCCAGAACATACAAACAAGACTAATCAATGTGTAACCTGTTTACGTTTACATTGTGGAACAAACTCCATCTTCGATTGTCACTTTGCACTGGTTGCCATTAGAAGAGGTCGGCTTGATTATTGTCCTGCTCCGTGATAAATATCGTTAAGCCGACACTGCAGGAACTGCCTCGTCTTGGTTTGGGTTCAGAAGAAAGGGACACTGTGGGCAGTAAATTTATTCGCACTAACAGACGGACTTCTTGTCTGATCATTCACCATTCTCAAGAGCAATGCTTGCTGAGATGGGTTAATATGAGACTGATTTATAAAGTTGTACGCTTTACTATTGTGAACGGGGGCAACAGTTTAACGAGCAACTCTGGGGGCTGCCGGTTTGATCCCTTATTTATACTGTCTTTCCTGAATGAGTCCGAACAAAACGGCACCTTCAGGGTTGTGCCGGTTCGAGGTCAACCGTTATGAAGCATTAAAACAAAATAAAATTTAAGATATGAGTGATCACTTACTTCACCCTCATCAGCGCCGAAGTCAACAAACTGTTGTTAGAAATAAAAGCTGCCGATTTTCCACGCTGGTGCGGTACCGTTTATCCCATAGACATCATTCGTTCCATATTCGTCTAGGAGAGAGCAGTTCACGTAAAAACCGATCTTCATTACATTCAGCGCATCATCTCTTGTGCTGTAGACCTCACAGTTAATAAGTCAGCCAGTGATGCATCACTTAAACGGGCCCAACCTGCAACGGAGCTATTCTGCTGCAACCACGGTTCCTTCAGTCTTCAACCTCTTGCTGAAATGCACGGCTATTCTACGGACAGCTCTGCTAGCCGCCGAATTCAACGCACTTTTCTCTCTTGCGCTTTCTTCACATCGACAGACGCTTGATAAAACTTCGGAAACACCCTAATAAAGAGAGGCCGACATCGATGCCAGTGCCGAGCAGGTACTTCTTGTGTAAACCTAATGAAGGGTTCTCAGAGAGCAGTGGAAAAGTTTGGTATATAAGTCTGATTAGAAGTTATCAGAGTTAAACGTCATGGAATTGGTTTTGGTTGATTACTGACAAACATTTCCTCATTGAAATTTAGTTGAACCATAGGAATTGTGCGGAGTAGGGGGTGGAAAGCTGAAAAGTAGGAAGAACCCATTTCGTTGGTTTTCGCGCCTCAGCTATTCAGCCCACCCGTTAACTAGTACGTAAATTTGGAAGAGACCCAATTGCGAAAAATCTGGACTTCCGCTGAATTTGGACCAGCAACAGAAGCAACATGCCCAAACGCAGCAAACGTTTTACCAGCTGAGCTACGAAGCCATGCTGGAAGCACAGAAATTTCACGATTGGACCCCGTTACCCACCCAAGTAAATTTGTCATCTGGAATCCACCTAAAGATCCAGTCGATTGGTTGTCGAAACGGGATTTCTTGATCAATTCATGTGAATGATTTCAGCTTGGGACAGAGAGTCATAGGAACGACGATGACCCACGTCCAACGGACCTCGTGTTACCCTCAACATATGAAATCGCGCTGGTATATTTTATAGGTTGACTCTTAAACGATGAAGTTCGGGTACACAAGACAAAATCGACAATATCTCAATAAATTAGTAGGCAAGAACTAGTGTACGCCTTTGGTTCAGCTGACATTTGGCCTGACATGGTGAAATATAAATTTGTGTGGATGTTGATCTTCTGGGCCTTAATATCCATTAATTAGTTCGTTGCTAGGTATGTGCTAGCTATGTGAACTGATAGTCACCATCCTTTGGATTTGCAAGGTCCGGTTATCAGACATGTCAAAAAACAGCCCTTCTGTTAAATTTAGCGAACTGAATATAGCAGTTAACCTATCTTGTCGGCATTTGAAATTCATCGTAATATACTGGAAAATATAGACATTAGCTCACGGCAATTCCACGATTGTAATCCCGTAATTGGGTTCTGCGACAAGCAGGTGTTTTCAACTACCCGTCTGCAAGATACAGAAAGTAAATTTGAAAGTCACTCTTGATTTCCGTCAACTGTTTTTGGATATTTTATTAAAAAAATCTACACCAGCTGGAATGTATATAGTTAGGAACAGCCCAATCAATTCGTTTCTGTTCACACACGCCCAGTCGGACCGCAAAGAGAAAATGTCGTGATAAACTGACTTTAATCATTGCTTTTTATACGGGTGATCGAATAAGAACACTGAATTGCTTGAAGTCACATTATCAAAAAATAAGGACCACACACGTCCACTTCGTTTAATAGATTTCTCGACCACAATCGAGTGGAAAGTTTGAGTCAATTGTGTCAAATATGTCAAGATATGGATTTGAAAGGCCACTGTAAGTTGAGGTTTTTGAGTAGCAATTGAGGAGGGGGAAGTCAATACTGGTAAGGTTTTTTTTTACCGTGTACGCTGTCTTTTCAAGCTCGTAAAAGAATTACTGAAGCACTGGGTTTTTGATCCACTATATGTGAACATCCCCCTATACAATCAACTCTAGTGTTTTCATATATAGTTCCAAGGGTAAACGAAGAGGTGTACACGTATTTACGTCTGAAAAAACCTGTTGAACAGCTAACAAATTTAAGGAAAGCGTGCTCACGTTTAGTGATGGAGAAGAGTTTTAGAAAAATTCACTGGCATACAGTTCATCAACAAAAATGTACACCAGGGCACATTGCTGATGTAACCTGACTATACACATTTGATAAACGAGACTTATTTAATGACAAATGTGCGGGTCTGTAATTTCCAAATCATTTACTAAGTTATGTCAGTTTCATTGCCTAGGCATTCATCCTGACCATCAAGACTTTCAAAATAACCCGCCGTTAAACTTCTGCCTCTACACATGACGCAAGGTGGATTGTAAAGTTTTCGGGATTTCCAAGAGAGTTATTGTCACTTATGCTTTTTATCGGGATTGGTCAGCTTGTGAGACGGCTTACTTCGTGTACCATTAATGTTCCTTAATCCTTTCCGTGTTTTGTACTGTCAACCTAGTTATCGCTCATATATACCCAGGCACAGTTTTTACGGTAGCCGTGAACGAACATGAGTTTAGTGAACTAGATAAACAGCAGTCATTTGTAGAAGACTGATTGGTATATGAAATGTTTTCATTTATTGTGGACCGTTACGCTGTCAGTATACTGCAGCAATGGTGATCGAAATTACTGGATTTTCCCAGCACGGACGGTACAAACCGTGCAAGGTCTAAGACAACCTTTTGGAATCATAGCACCAGATAACCAATGACTAAACTTTCCGGTGTTTACGCTTGGTTAAATAATCATCAAAACTCCAGCTAGTCTCCATAAGTCAGGAAAGCGCCCTAGCAGCTTTAACAACAGGAGGTGATCGACCTGGTCCAAATCTGTGGGTAAATCTAAGTAGGTCAGTTTAATGGACCATATGCCAATAACAACGTTGGACTTAACATTACAAGCTACCTGTAAGTCTACGGGACATGAGTCCACCTTCAAAATTTTAACATGTGCTCCAGTTACGGGTCCAAGTCTCTGCAATTTTGCACAGAAGATGTAATCAAACGGACCCCTCAATAAGTTGGATAATATTAAAGACGAGGTTGTCAATCACTAGGTTGGGAACGTTCGTAAATAGTGTTCAGGCCCTTGGCTAACCAACTAGTGATTGGGAATTACAGGGCCGAACAGCTGTGATTCAAGTAGTTCGGCGGCAATGTGGCCCATGATCAGACCGTTACATTTGGCAAAACCGTCTACAAGTTGAATCGTGTACGTCACGTAGAACTAAGCGTTCTACTTTGAGCTGATATATGCCGAATAAATGTCTCAGATTCCCGTCAACATAATTTGAACGTCAGCTTTAGGACGATTGTATGCGTACTCTGCACAACTGAATAACTCTTTCTGTGTTCATATGCAATGAATGCCACCACAGTAGTGTCAGCTTGAACAGGAACCATGCATGTAACTCAACGTGTACTGTCGAGGTAGAGACAGGGATATCTACAGAATAATTTCACAAAAAAACATTCAAAAAACGTTTAAAAAGGGAAACTACATCCACTTCCGTGCTTTATGGTCATTCAATTTCGCATTATCTACAAGGTTCTATTATCAAAAATTTATAAGTATATCTTTTAATGATATCCCATGAGCCTCCGAGTTGATTTTGACGCATTTCATTATCAATTACCCGTGATGATGATGCTTGTGATAAAATCTCAAATCCAAGCAGACTTCGTGAACCCGAATACTGTTTAGTGGTCAAATGAGCAAGACTGCGTTATAGCCCTCCTTAGCCGTTAACTTACTTTATACCTTTTTATCCACGACCCTTCCCACACTCCGGATGGACAATATCTATTCGAGGTTCAATTTTCCACCAGTAAGAGCCCCAGTGGCTCATAACACTGTCCATAATGATTTCTCATGGGTACCTATAAACCAGTACCCCGCTATAAGCTTAGTTCTAGTCCAGACTCACCAGGCACAAATATTCTGAATACCGGATCGAACCGGCAGTATCTTGATTTACCAGTCAAGGCGTTGTACCCACTGGTCCACTAGTCCTATAACTATCACTTGTGACTGGGGAATCTATGCTTTCTGGAGTTATACCGCGAAGGAATACTGGGTTAGTTTTGCATTCAGATTGTTCCCTTGTGGTGAGTCTAAGCACAGACAAAACGGCCCTTTGCGTGTTGGAATGACAGTTAGCTTCAAGACGATGGAAATTCACTTCAGTCATTCATACTCAACCGAATACTGTTAATGGATCGGTTACCTGCAACTGTGGTGAGTTAGTATACAAGGATAGACAAATCAAACACACATCAAACAAGTCCGTCCACAGTTCAGAGAATTAGTATTTTCGTCGCATCTTAGAAATCCCTACCTTGAATGTACAGAAAGTCTTTCGTCACAAAAAGCCCACCGTGATAGCGAATTGACTATGGCGAACTAAACGCACCGTAAGTGAACTTTGATTCATGTACTCTATTTTGTTCATCAACTTACCCTGTACGTACGTTTTTTGTCGCCGCGTGATTAGGCTGTATTAGAGTAAATATTGCTAGGAGGCAACTGAGTGGTCCGGAACAATCTCATTTCTGAAACTGGATACGAGAACCAGATGTTTAAATTAGCTTACGGCACAACAGCAATCATGTTGTGCGTGTTCTAACTTCGGTGTAACTTATCTTCCTCAGGTTTGAAAGCGACCCCATTTGAGTGTGCTAAATGAAATTAATGGTGCCTTTTCGAGTAGTTCATGTGTTACACAAACCTTCTTACTAATAACAGTGTAAGAAGATTCATGCCGCTGATACACAGGTATCTCTGTTGAACTGTGCTGCCATCACCATCCTATGAATTCACTGTAAGAAAAATGAACTAACAAATTTTTGCTTGAAGTGTGATGTACTTGGATCGACAGTAAAATGACAGCAGAACGTCTGTGAGCTGGTGAACTTTGTCGGCAATTTAAACCCATAAACACCCATGACAAGTGTGGAGACGTTTTTCCCTCTTAGTAACTGTCTTCATCGCCAAATTTAATTGAGTACGTTTCGAACGATAAACGCAAATGTAGTGACACTTCCTCAAAAGACAAACAGCTAAAAGATGTACCTTTCTAACTGAACGACCAAGCTAGCGTGGATATCAGTTAGAGTAAAAGAGAACAAGTTGATTTAGAATTTGGACCGAGTGACAGCAGCAGTAGGAGTATGCATTCGCTTGTGACGAGGCATAGTGGAAAGTATAAATAATTTTTTGGAGAACGACTGCGGATGATGGATTAGACTGAAGGGACTTTCAAACGAATTGTCGTGCGCCTCAAAATACTGCAAATCATTGAAACCCGCGAATGGCTGAAACAACTTCCATAGCAAAGTGGAGGTTACATCTAGCAGAGCCAATATGTGCTCACAACAATCACGAGATACTTACTAGCAAAGAGGGCAAGCAATGAACAGTCAACAATCTTTCATGAACTGATGGCGTAATTGAAGTGGGCTGAATATTGTGTTTGTATGCCGCTTATAGATATCTTCTGGATGAGTGAAAAGGTCAGTAATACGAATTTATTCCATCACTAATAATAACCGTGGAGTACTTGGTCGAATGATCAACCAGAGTTTGCTATTCTCGTGAATGGATTGGCAACCATTAAAAATTGACCCAAATGACTAAAACAAATAGACGAATAGATATTACTGACCAAAGGTATAAAGCGTGATTGCCATCAACTCGAAAGTTCCAGCAAACTGAATAACAACACGGCGACATGAAATTATTTTAGTTTTTTTCAGGTTTAACATTGGATAGTTCGGGAGTATGGTCGGAACCATGTGATCGTAAGTTGACATTGTTTCTGAAAGGGTTGGAACAAAGGTCGCAAAGCCGGGGCGTCATGTCAAAACACCAGGATAAGTGACCAGTGTTGCTGAAACCTCACCAGCAGATTCGGTTAAACGGCCTCGACCGGCTAACTAACAACATACAAAATCGACGACGAAAGTCGGAATGCCAGACATGCTGAACATTTGAAGTGGCGTTATTCTGTCAGTAGTATCGAATCAATTGTTGTGAAACAAGAGGTATAAGTGAAAAGATCAGGATACTCCCCTAAATGATGACGCGCTGGAGAGAACTAATTAATCGGAAGTTTCAAGAATGAATGTTGAGCAACGGTAATTGGATAATTTTGTCTTTGTCGTTCGTTCGAGCGTATATTGGCAGCCGAATTTTATTCAAATAGTCAGTAGTACAGAAGTGGATGTACTTGTGGAAGATTTCCCGTTGCTAGTTAGCGGGTGATATGTTGTATGTAAGCTTTATGGTTACGGCAAATTTTTGCGATCAACTCTGCTAATGTCCGGCCTGAAGACTTAACATATGCTTCAAAAACTTCCGATAATAAACCACAAGATCAGTTTACTTTGCTAGCTCGCAAATGAACAAGCCTTGTAAACAGTCCTGAATGTGGTGAATGTTACAAATAACGCTCTTCGTCAATGCAAACTTGTGACCAATGGGATTTTGTTACAAAAGGAGAAAATAAACGCGATGATACCTACACAACCACTAATATTCTGTTGTTACGTCCAGAACACAAAATCTCGGGTCTTCTTACGGAGGTGGGTTCAAAGCACACCCAAAACACCTGTTCTTTGTGTAACTATCCCCAAGACTTGTTGCAAAGGGATGAACAAGTTACACATCCAGATATTCGTGTCTACTGAGAAAAACACGAAATCATACTTGAGTTTAATAATGCAGTAAAATGAAGCAATAGTTTTCGAAAAAAGTTAACCTCAGTTGATTGACCAAGTACAAGTTTCCAGTAATTAGGGTGTCTGTTTTACATTAATAAAGTTTCTCTTTTACCCAAAAGTCTGCGAACATGACGGGATGTTCAGGTTAGTGCACTGCATCGATCTAAACAGCAAAGGTGATCAGGATTTCTACTGTATTATACATATTCACATCAAGCAGGCGAAAGAAGAACAGTCAGACAACAAACAGCAAAACTGATCAGGTTGTATTCCTTACTACTGACCACATAGGAGCATTGACTTTGTAACATAGCATCCCGTTGGCGTATGTTAACACCGTATTCGTAGATGCTGTACTTTCTTTTATCCGATAATGGGGAGTCGGCTAGAAGAGATAACCTCGAACAAAACAGAACTCGAATCGCTCACTTTCTGACTGTACCAGTCAGTATGTATTCGAATTTGGTCGAAACACTTCCGGTATGCTTCAGAAAGCTAACGTAGATTTGAATACATGCGTTAAAGATATCGGTGAAGAGAATCAGATACTAGTGTATTAATAATCACGCCATCGAGCTAGGCACAATTCTCTTTGCCAAAATGGTTGCATCCTCGAGTCGTAAGCTTTAAATAGGGACCTTGAGGAAGAAGCATTCCCCGCTGCTTGGCAGGTTAGGAAGATGATTCATCAACTTGGGCTGAGGGCCACTCTATTTTCCTCCTCTGCGTCTAGTTATCACTTTTTTAAAAGCAAGACAGCTGGTAAACATTGTTGCTTTATTGTTCTCAACCTCATACAAACAGATAGGCAATGTACTCTGGTGAGCAAACTTTCTGACCTGAAAATGCATTCGGACGGTGTTTCCGAAGCACACCTTTAAGATCGTGCTGCACACGTTTATTTAAATTTGCACTCAGATATTGATAAAAACGAGTGGTATGTTTCAGGATGTTTGAAGACAATGGAGCTGAATCTGTCGGTCAAGCTGGGAGGCACAAGGCCTCAAGGCACAGTATTGCTTACGCAAACCGATCCCAGTAGATAGCCGTCTGTGAACCGTGAGACTTAGCACTTTTGTCAAAATCGGTCGATAGAGATCAGAGAGAAGTTTTGTCATGTGAATGTGCTACATCAGACAGCTGTTGAGGTTCCGCCAATCTTTTACCTTCTGAGAAACATCAAACAATCGGACCTCAATTCGCTTACCTGTTATATGAACTCACAACCTTGTAGGGACGTGAAGATAACTTCGCCAGCCGGCTGTACGATGTGTGACATTCTTCCCCAAATCCTACTTCGCACTGTGAATAGGATCGTAAGGATCTTTGCCTGCGTCCCCTCGCTACTTGAGGTCGCGTTTGATTGTTTGCACGCTTGTCATCCTATGGGTGCCAATAGAGCCAGGCATACTTCCGGGTTGCATGCGTGCTGGACAATCGGGTCCTGAACCTTCTTAGTTATTTCCGCGTGCAGGTATCATTTAGCGCCGATGGAGACCTATTGTGACTGTCGTGTAATACACTTTGGGTGTCTCCCATTTACGTCTCTTATTTTCTTCGCGCCTGCTATTCGTTGCATATGTTTGAGAACCGTTCACTTCATTTCCGCACTTACGTTTCGCTCATAATGAGAAGTGGTCAGGCGATATATCTACTCTCCTGGTCTGTTCAATGGCCAGCCTATGTGTGCAAGATCATTGACTGTACTTGCCTTTTTCCTGAGATACCGGCAGGTCCGTAAGTCACCAATTTTTTTCGGATTTCTAGAACTAAGGTTGATTCGACTAACTAGTGTATGTACCCGCCTTGTGTTGACCAGTTTACAGTTGTTAACGGTATGTTTTTCCATAGCAAATGCCTTCACCTGAGCCACGTTATTTGGGAAAAGTATGGCCTGTTGCAGCACAAAAGCGCACAACGTGGCCTGATTTTACTCATCTGGGAGTCCTGGTAACCAGCCATGGTGGATGAGTACAGCAACTGAATTCCCAAGCTGATTCTTCTGTTCAGTTATACCTCTTGTCAGAGTTTCCTACTAAGTTCTCCGAAGTTCCTTAGAGTGCCATGGTCCTATTGGGGCCTAAATGAGGGTCAGTTCACAGTAGGCCGATCTATGCCGGAATTTGTCCACGTTCATTTTAGGTGCCTGAAATTATAATGTGGTCTTGTTCGGCATGTATATTATGGTGAAATGGTCCATTTGGATTAGCAAACAGTGTCATGATAGTTGAACGATGCCCGCAAGTGTGCCGAGCAACACACCAACAGCTTTTGAGGCATTAGTCTGCTGGCCTGCGCATACAAGGTGCTTGCCGTAATTCTAATGAACCAACAGAATGCGGGCGCTTTTGAGGCCAATGTTTCTGAACAACAGTGTGGGTCTCAAGTGATTCACAGCAAGATCGACCTGTTGTCTACTGCTCAACAGCTTCAGAAGTGCCGGAAACGCAATCAGCCCAGATATACCCCCTTTTTAGACTTCACTGAAGCTTTCGAGTCCGTGAGTCGCGAGGCGTTGCGGACAGTTCTTCGTAGACTTTGATAGTTGGGTAAATTAGTCAGTTTGGTTAGAATGTCGCATCGCGAGGATCGACCTGTGATGATTCTGAAATTGTCACTAGGATACAGAAGGGCTGTATCCTAACCTCAGCCTTACTTCTTCCAAATTTGACAGTCATGCTAACAGTTGCTCTTCAGAACTCGGTTAAGAACGACGTTGAGGGTGAGTGCCGGAAGACGGGCTTTTGCATTTGATGTCTCGACACCCAAGCCGGCTACATACCTCAACGATACGCGCGCCTCTGTTTGCAGACAACAGCGCGATATTCACACACAGCGAAGACAAACTACAGCGACTGACTACGGCTTTCCCGACAAGGGAATCTCACTGTGGATGGGAGATCAACACAGGTAAGACATTCTGTCCTTCAACCTTCTTCAGGCAGAGGTGCCATTCTTACATCTGCCTCTGGGATTCACATAACTAGAAACATTATCAATAACCGCACAAACTTCTGCCACTTGGATATCGATTTGTCCAGAGATCTGCCTGCGGACCATGAGTTACGAGGTGGTGTGACGAAGAATATTGCTGTTTTCGGACGTATTAAAAGACGTGTCTGGAAGAACTGTTGCCTGATTGTGGCTACTGAATTCTGTCTCCCGCTCGACGGTGCTGTCTACACTTCTATATCGCAGTAAAACGTAGACACTGTGTCAACGGAAAGTGAGCAGTCTGTGCTGTTCCCACTTGCAATATCTGGGACACTCCTTTGGAATTTGATTTTCGGACATGGTTTCGAACACGGAGATACCGTGGCGAGTGGGGACGGATGGGATGGAAACCACTCTGATTCTCAGTCGCTTCCATTGGCCTGGTCGCTTTCGTTAGCTGGGTGATGACGGCATTTCTTAAGAGATAAGGTTTCAGCTTCCCGCTGGCTTACCAACTGTCTAACACGAGTCTCACCAGCACTCCTACTGATTTCACTCCCTCAGGTTTACAGTAAACGCGTGGTGTGCGAATGGAACCACAAGTGGTGTAGGGCAAGCCGCTGGTGATGATGGTCAAGTGCAGGCATCGTTTGGCTTCGGCCAATGTGACAGAATAATCCGACACTGGTGCCGTCAACCAAGTACGGGAAGTGAAGTACGATACCGCTTGTTTGACCTCTCTACTACGGGAGACAAAATTGTTTTTGTAGGACTTAGATGCAATCAGTTTTACCCGAAGTGTGTCGGTTTCCAGCATCGTCTTCTTGCGGATCTTGTACTATCCCCACCCTACGTACGATCATTGAGGCTAGCTGTCAAAGTATCTTCTTGTTGTTCATATCTTAAATGCTTGTCTTGTTTCATTCCGATTACCCAAAGACAAAAATTGTAAGAAACAAAAAGTGGAAATTGTTCTATTGATTTGCACTGCATGATTCTGAATGGAAAAACCTCGCATATCTCTGTTCTCACCCAGATAACACTAATTTGTGAAGTCTACGGAACCTGGAGGTTGACAGGTGTGATCAGCGTTCGATGGTATAACCATGGCTACAGGATTGCGAAACAAGCCTTCTACAATTACCGCTTCTGTCTGATGTCATATTTATAGTTGTAGGTATAGAACACTGGTCTTTTTCTGGAGACGGGAATGAGGTATTTTCTTGTCCGCGGGTGAGGCTGTGAATAACATTCAGGAGCCACATATAGTTAGCGAGCAAATAAACGATTTCAATGGTCCTGTCCAACTCTATATTTATGGCTTGCAAAAACCGGAATTCCAGGTTATATATTGTTTACATACACTCACAGATTTCGCATTTAGGTAAATGCTGCAGCCAGTCTATCGTGGGACTGAAGCGCTAGAATTTGTTTAACTTTGGTGGGAGCACGTCAATAGTACACAAGCGTGCTGCGGCCAGGACATGAGCACCAGCCACACACTGTTAAAGACACCATTCTGAGCTCTGCATCATTGACCTTAGCTAAGACATTGTTGAAGTATGTTCAAAGTTTTTATCGCACTCCTTGGAACTAATGACCAGATTTCTGTGTCGGTAAGAAAGTAGACACACTGCATGTGTGCCGATTCCAATCAAGAATCCAGCGATTAAGAGTAGTAGTCTAGTGGCTGACCAATTAAACGCTAAGCAGTACTCATATCTGACCGCCGTTTTCACATTACTGTGGGCATTTCTGTCAACCCTTTCAGACAGATGCACTATGTTTGACTTTCGCTGTTGCTAGAACTCGACAACAGTGAACTTGCTTGCTGCGGTCAAAAAGTGAACTTCAAACGTGGTTTCTTGATACCCCCGTAGAACACTGTGTGCAACGGACTTCACATTAACCACGATTGTTCATTGATGAGATAGACTTCCTGAGGAAAGCTTTGAAATACATAGGTATAGCCAATTCTGCAGTGAACGGTCAAAGTTGAGGTATTGTAAACTTACACATCAGTTGCAACGCAGGATCAACCAACCGTTTTAATGGTTTGAACATTATACGTTCAGGACAAAATGATGTACTGACCAACGTTCACATCGACAACTCATACAGTCCATTCACACTTTACCAATTTCCGTTGGCACGTGATAAACATTAGCAACCTAACAGCAATAACTTTAATATTAAACAGTTAGCTTCAAAAAACCAACTTAGTCTCCGGAAGATGCTTGAAACACCGGGTTTAACCCATCCATTAAAAACATTGCCACGATAGGCATTTTCATTGTGTGCCAAAGCAGTTATTCCGAATGGTCAGAGAACTGAACGGACACACAGACGCACACGATCGTGTGTACGCAAACATTTCCTCTACCGGCTAAGTCAAATAAATTGGGTAGGAACTATATTTCAGTGTAGTGATTTTATTGCTATATGGTCAAATCGATATGGATTGACATGATAGAATTAGACGAAGACGACGGATTAATTCAGCATATCAGCTGACGGTGTAGGCAGCTGGTGTGACTGGTAGAGAAATTTTCACCGTGTTCGATGATAAAAGCGTTTAACTCAGATTCTGAGTTACGTCAATTTTTAAAGTTAGTAACGTCGGACTCGCCAATCTAGGGTGGATAACACAGCAGATTCTGATGTTGTCTTGTGCAACATACAAAACATCGGAAAACGATGGTACTTAAATTTCACACCTTCACCACTTATTTAAAACAATCTGATGAACATTTGTTAAGTCCATGTTTACTGTCACTCACCATTCCCAGGAAACCGTTCATGTGTTGTGTTTAGGTGTGTGCTGTCGATGGGCTTTGTGACATATTTTTTCCAGTACCAATCACTTCTTTACACTAACTTATCACATTGAACGGTAGTCAGACAAATCTGTAGGTTATAGGAAAAAACGGTCGTGCCTGGTTTGCTCGACGTATTTCACTATCAGTTCGTGTAAGTGGTGAGTGAACTTATAAACACACGCATAAGCGTAAGCTGATTTTAGTGAAAACAAATACACTGCATGGACAGAATTATGAATTAGATCAGGTTGGACACTGCTGAAAGCGAAAACCGACAACATGTTTGCTGATTAGTTGTAGACGAACGAATATTCAAACATTAAACACAGTGTTCATACGACGTGTTCATAGAAACATATCCGGTAAATCATGCTTTTGTAATACAATAGGTAAGATAAATTTTTTCCAACCCATCTCCGTCAGATAAATAAGACTGATGATAGGGAACAGCTAGGATTTTATGATCTAATGTCAATGTGCAAGGATGCAATGGATTTCTTGTTATCACTGTGGAACATTGCTGTAATGAACACATCGTGAAGATTGAACAGAAAACCTCGGCGGAGCGGATTGGCAAAATAATCACAGGAATTGAGAGGATACGGGAAAGTAATATCAGCGGGTGGACTGAAGAGAAATGCTGGAGAAAAAAAGAATATTATCTTTAGTAACAGGTATTGGGCACATAACCGGGAGCCACGAAGTCAGTGTGATGATAAACAATCCACTAGGAATAGTGAATCATAATGCATGGATGTTGAGAAGTTACCTCAATTTTGGACAAAATATGAAAGTTATACTTTTTCCAAGGGTTTACTAGCCTGCTCTCGTGAGTGGGCTTGCTACTGCGTAAAACTCCGGAAATTATGAAGCCGTTTGATGCACACTGGCACTTCAACTCCTTGAGACCGTTTTTCTCTTTGGAATGACTCATCGGGTAGAGACAGTCTGAATGAGTGATTGAAGCTGCAACCAATCGAAGATCTTATCCGTTCAGCTACTTGTTTTGTGAATAATGCTTGTGAAAGACAACTGTAGAGATAACTGAACTGTTACTCGTTTTGCTCCCTGCTGGTGCAGATGTATGAGCGAATGACAAAGAATGGGCAAAGAAACGAGAGTTGAAGAAGTGCAACCGATTAGAACGTTAGCACGACGATTGATTCAACTAATTTCAAAGTACAGTGAACAACACAACAACCAGCACACTAATCCCCGAATGTTGAATAATTTTTATTCACTTACTACTCCGATTCTCTTAGAACTGCATAATCAAGAGGAGACCCAAAATCGAAAACTCCATTTCGCCTGGATTCGAACCGGCGACAGAAACGACATGCCCAAACGCGACAAATGCTCTACTAGCTGAGGTTCGAAGCCATGCCATAAGCTAATAACTCAACCGAACTCAATATTTTCGCAGTCGAGTCTTATCTAACTTATAAAATCTGCTAAACTAGTTATCAGTATCACACTATCAGTGCTCATCGATGGCGTTGTTGGCTTTCAGCGTAAACTGATCTAGAAATCATGCTTGGACAGTCAGTCGGTCGGATCTATTATTGGGTTCCATATGACACATTTGGCTGGATGGGTAACAGAGTGCAAATGTGAAATTTCTATGCTTTCGGCATGCATTTATATCTCAGCTGGTAGAGCGTTTACCGCGTTCAAATCCTGAAAATCTGTTAAACTAATTACCAGTAATACTGTCTAACCAGTTACGTAAAGGACACCGCTTTAGATAGTCGCTTAAAAAGCGACTTCGTTTAAATCCAGAAGAGTCGGAAATTACCATCACAAGCTATTGGTGTTTTTACAGTAATACTGAAAAATATTATAAGCAGGATGCCGTGATGTCATTTTCCAGAATGCACAAAATACCAAACTTCTATCGATTACAAAAGTCTAAAAATGTGAATGCTGATAAATGATTGTCCCAACCGCCGCTATTTTATAGGTCATGAGCTCGTCCGTGCCAGAACGTCTAGTCAAAGGCAACAGGTTGGCAATAGACACTGAGTTAGGCTGTACCTGATAAATGCACAGCGACTTTTACAAACAGGATGGCAGGCACTTAATCTAAGTAACAATCTCTCAGGACTGTTCATTATACAAAGGAGGCATATACACTTTTTAGACGGTATGACCATAGGTATTCATTTTTAACAGTAGATGACGAAGTTCTATTGCTAAAATGCTATATCATTTGTTGCAAATAAACTCAAAAAGCACGGCAAAATTCTAAATGTGTCATATAACAAAGACATCAATGACAGTTTGAACAGTTTACAAATAAAATAAAATGAAGGAACATATGAGCACATCCAGGATATTTCCTCAAATGTTCGCAGTGTAAGATGGTGCGCCAGTGTCCAGTGTTTAATCGCACAGTGGTCAGTCAGCCAGACTGCACATTCAGTTAACTTTTAACTGCCTATGCCACAGATAGTAACAGTGGGTTAACTGTGCGTTTCCAACAAGTATTCGACCACCAGAAGGTGCAATATTTCTTCACTTCTATGAGAGGATCGAAGTTGATTCTTGACTGGTGCGTAATCCACGGTGCCGTCATCGCCGATCAGAGAGCACCAAAATACGTGTAGGCCGCAATGACAAGCTCAAAGTTGGAGCCACTTACCTGGTAACAGTTTATTTCACCTAATACTGACCATTTGGAACTGAGGTTTCGCTAGGCAGGTTCGCGTGGAATTGAGAGCAGAATTAGTTGAGGTTGACTGCATTTGAAAAGCTAAGAAAGCATGAAGAAACAAGTTTCCAAGCGGAACGAGCCGAGAGAAGCTGAGGAACTAAAGGATCAGTCCTTCGAAATTGCGACCACAGGTTGCTCAACTATTCTGTCCCTCAAGTTACCTGCCAGTTCACTTGCAGCTGTAGTGACGATTACATAGGCAAAACAGGTCGAAAACTATTCCAGTAATTAGCGGAACACGTCCCGAAGTGGCCAAAATAGCTGGTGACACAACATTCTCGAACCGGTGGACCTGTGGGTGGGAATCTCGCATCGACCGCTAAA
>QNGE01000550.1:192511-263966 GCA_008508345.1 Paragonimus westermani | reverse complement strand
TGTTCTTTTGGTTTTGATAGTATCCTTCGTAATGTTGCTGTTTGCTTGTGGATGTCGTGTGTTCTCATTAGTCTTGAGGTCATTTCTGACACGGTTTTGAAGTATGGTAGTGCAATTCGTTTTGTTGGTGAGTCATTAGAATTGAGCTTTCTGTTTTTTGTAATAGACTCCGCCTGACGAAGTTTCGCGGGTATCCGTTGCGAAGAAATACCCGGTATAGGTAGTTTTCTTCCTTTCTCCGGAGTTCTGCGGTGCTGCCATGTGTTTCAGCCCGTTTGAACAGAGCTCGAATACAGCGCCTTTTATGGCAGACTGGGTGGTTGCTGTGAAAACTGAGGAGTTGGTTCGTGCGTGTTTCTTTCCGATAAACTGAGGTCTCCAGTGTTCCATCAGGTTTGCGGTTGATTAGTACATCTAGGAACGGTAGTTGGTTGTTGGTTTCCATCTCTGGTTGACACTTCCAGCCGCCGTTATCAGCGTTGTGGGTGACGGATCTATGTAGAGGTCTGTGTGTCGGTCAGTATATTCACTTAACACATTTCGCACGAATGGGACTGAAGCAAACATTATTCAAAGTAATGTTTGCGCGCGTTACTCAGCTTGTTTATAACAGTGCTCTGAAGTAATGAACATTCAGTGCAATTCAGCTTTAGACAGTAACAGATAGCAACAGGCAAAGTTATCACGAGTGAACCGTAGGTCAACATTAAGCTGTTACTCAAAGTTCACAGTGGTTTGCTTTAGAATGGAAACCTCCAGAGTGCCTTGATCAAATGAACTTTTGATAACAAGGAAGTATAAACCGTTGAACCTCCTCGCAAGTTGCGGTTATCTAAGGTCAAAGGGAAGAGCCATCATGGTGTCACAAATGTAACATAAAGGTAATTGCTTCCAACTCACCATCCCCGAAATTTTTAGTGGTGTTACCAATAGTTGTCTAAAATCTACGCTGGAGAAGAATTTGTTGAAACAGATCTGTAACATGGTCGCGTTGTCTACCTAATTCATTGTACAATCACACTAACTTTCCGTTTCTTCTTTCGTCACGATTCTCACGTTTTGTTTAAACGGGTACAACTAGTCGTCTCAAACTATTGTTACAGTTGAACCGTCAGCTCTCACCTGTCTCATCTATAACATCTTGTTCTCCTTTCCTTTGTTTGGTTGTTCTCACTTAACCCACTGTCCTATGTAGTCACGGGTTTTCGCAATTTATTTCAACTGAGATAAAAAGAAATATTACCACCTGACTGGTCCTCCGTTCTCGCTGTCATGTCCTGTTTTCTGAAGGAAATCAACGGCTTCAGTTGAGGTTACTTTCAATCGGTAACCGAAGATTTTAGACATAACTTGTGGACCATTTTATTGCCGTTTAATGCGATATGATAACGAAACTACCGCCACATATGCTGTGATGTGTTTCTGCCTAGTTTGACTTGAATGAAAGTGTCTGGGTTTGAGCTGCCTCTTGGTGTTCTGAGTATATAGAATAAATTACTCTTCAACGCGATTAACACCGCAAACCCGTATATATGACTGCTTTCTACATTTATGAAAACATTTCGAAATTCTTATCAAGCTTGAATTGTGGCGCCAAATTAGGTTGGGCGGACACTGGTATTCTGGTTACAGTGGTCGGTTGCATGAATCAGACAACGGAATGAAAAAAGATGATCAGGATAACGTGGCTAATAACTGAAAAGCAGTGACAACGCTGAAACAGTGGTGTTGAACGTGTTTGAAAAACCTCGCACTCAGGAGGATCAGATGAATTACGTTGTCGTCATGCACGTTCACCTGATCGGTTCCTGGCATAAGTTATTATTGAATCTTCTGTTCCACGATGGTTGAAAAACTGTCTGGGAGCGGACTCAGTCCATTTGTTTGTAAGGTCATGATTAGAATTGTGGCATCGTTTGCGAGTTTCTGTGTAACGCTGAATATCTTCATGTGGCATTCATCCAAACAGATATAGTAACATTATCTTGCTTGACTCAAGACCGATCTGACTAGAACCACTGTTCCAATGTACCAATTATTAAAAATAAAAAACTGCACGGTTACTTTCCTAATATTTTGAACAGACAATCCACAGAACAAAACTGTAAACAACAATTAGTCAAGCGAAGGATAGTCTGTACAAAACCATTATGTTCGCTTTTCATTTGTTGTCGCAGCAAGATTCATATAAACGTTTAGTAGTTGACCGACTGCAAGAGAAGGCGACTACGGTACGTTTAGTGGTGGCATGAAGTCTTTCAGTGTATACGCCTCTACTAGATTGATGCTTTGTAGACTAAACTTCTTCCTGTCAGTACTAAAACAAAGAATTACGAAGGTTAATTAATTGGCTACTGCATAATTTAGGTCAAAGTTTAATAGGCCGCTTCTAGTCGAATAAAACGTTTCACTCCATTCTGTCATCATTTCGTTATTTAGGATTACCAATTTTCGTGAAGGAGCCACCATCTATAGTCTTCTACGTGGCGGAATATTCGGTACATATTCATCACATTGCTGAGTTTATTGCAGAAGCTGTCGTCTTCCCGGAAAATGCTACGGTCACAGTAGCTGCAGCCTATGCAGACAATCCTGATCAACACATCCACTTGCCAATAATCAGAAGATCAATAGATAAACCAGCGCAGACTACTCACGGTTCACGCGCCACTGTCGCCTTTGACAACAACAGCAACAACAGCAATAATCTGGGCCACCCGTATGCGCAACTAGCAGTCCGATCACCTAGTCAGATTTCAGGTCTTCGCGTGGAATCAGACGGTATGTCTCCGCGAGAACCGGGCAGAACACGGCTATGGATAGCTACAATATATAATATGCTCTCCAACATGGTCGCCTACATGTTAGTCAGCAACGAACTAGGCACGGTTCGAAGCAGACCAATCAGACCAATGCGCATGGGTAATTGAACACACATTATACCTAAATCAGCAATGGTTTTGGATGTCAATATTTTTCAATAGTTCAGGCAAATCATGGTTGATATGATTTGCACAGATGGTCAGGCAAAAGTCAGAACTGTTAGTTCTCTTGATGAGGGTGAACTTATTCATTTGAATCGAGTTTTTCGTCGACAGCATTTAATGATGCTCATACTAAACCTTGTTTACAAATACCCTTGATAATGAGTTGAAACTTTTTTTTCTAAACCCCCGTTGTCTTGTGTTTAAACACTTGATGTCTGTTGGGCAAGTTATTAAGCCATCATGTGAGAAACAATAATTCGAATCTCATCATACTCTGTGAATTGGAATGAGAGCCTAGCTAGTCACAGTACAGTGCTAATGTGAGGACAAACATTATAAGGCCTCGCAATTGCTAAAACACTTCACCGAATTGATACAAAATGTTTACACCAGAGCCATACGTGCAAAGTTGTGATTGTCCTTATTCTCTTGCAGTCCTTCACGCAACGTCATTTGCATTAATATGATCAACTGCAACTTTGATTGCACGAGAGTGACACACAACTTACACAGAACTCTAAGAAGGTAAATTATTCGAAATGACTGAAAGAGTTGCATGTTTCATGTCAAGTGTACAACAGGAATACTGCTACATTTGTCAAATAACTGACTGATTTTTAAGTTAGACTAAAGCGGCATCTGAATTTTTGTCTCCAGATGCCCTGCCTCGTTATTTCCGGCAACTTTACAGATACTTAAGCTAAACGAAGACAACATTCTCTCCATCGAAACAATTAAGCTGCCAATCTTGTGAATTCCAAGAGATTTTAAGTAAATTATACAGCTCTCTGAGAAACTCTGGTTTGTAAATTCGGATCTCAGACCAGTCTCATGCCATAGGTAAGAAATGACTGAAATATTGATGGCTGTTTCTCAACACCACTACGTAGTTTAACCATGCCAATCTCTAAGGACAGAGCATGCAGATTTCAGTGCAATTTACTGCTGACAAAATTCTTTCTAAATCTGTCGTCTTCGTTTATGACACCTGTGGAATTGAACATGGATGGCGGAATATCTGAGAGTATTTTAGGTTCTCCATTCTGACAGGATACCTTTCATGACCTCAGAATTTCTTTTGTAAGCACCACTTGAGAGTCGGAAAGTTTCCTCATCACTGAGCGTTGGCATATTCTTCCAAGGACTTTCGAAGCTTGAGGGATACGAAACACTTGTCTTTTTCCCGCCTTCTGCTTCGCTGAAACAGCCATCTCAGTATACGGCAGTAAAGGATAGATGTGATCAAATGTAAGCATGAGCTGTTCATCCGACATCAGTTATATGCTGTAGGTTCAGGATATCCCAAATTATGCACGTGTTGTTGCGCTCCTGTTCCATCTTGTGTGTCTTGTTCCATACTATTCGTGAACGTACTTTATGCCCTTCGCCAACTTCAGTGACCAATTCCAATATTTACCTTTGGTTCAAACATCGCTACACGCATACTTGAGTGGCGATGCATAAGAGATCTCATTCAGTGTTTAGTCCAGTTCAATCATATCTGTTCAAATGGCTGTTCTTGATTTGACGTTTAGGCCCAATTCTGCGCACACTGTTAAACTTCGCACATAAACATTGTAATATATATATAAACAATGTATATGGTTTGCCTAATGGACACTGATAAAGTTGTCTTATGCTGTATACGTCCTGTTGGAGTCTGCGGTTCGTTTCATTGAATTCAAACAGTATCATCCAAACCGAAAGAAACCTTCTGCCACTATGACGCTAAGCGTCAAACAGCACTTTGTTGAAACATGTACCTTTCATACAATCACTCATAAATGGGAATAGAAGCAATGTGTGTATTAGCCTGATTGTCCATGTAAGCCCAATTAATCAACATTTACTAGCGGGTATTTTAATCAGCGGGTAGTAGGTAGTCCAGGATACCGTGTTTTGAAATTGCTTATAATGGTATCCTGAAACGATAATAAGCTAAAATATTAACAGTTTGCGGATCCGTTCAAAGTGTTAGAATCTAACGATCGGTGAACAAAGTCGGTGCAAATGGTCAATCTGCAATGGTTTATGCCACTCCAAGTAATTGGAGTCCGCACAATTGGCACGTTATTGATGTTTACCGTTTTGATTTGGTTCAGCTTAACTGGCTCAATGGATACTCTATACATTGATTAGCTGAAACGAATGACTGCGTTTTGGGACAAGGAGTGGGTAACAGTCCAAATATGGAATTTCCGAGCTCCCGGTGTGGCTTCGTAGCTCAGCTGGTAGAGCGCTTGCCGCATTGAGGCATGCTGTGTCTGTCGCTGGTTCGAATCCAGCCCAAGCCCTGACTTTTCACAGTTGGGTCTCATCTAAATTCATGAATCTGCCACACTACTTGTTAGTAATACAAATCCAATTTTCTTTCTAATATCTATGCGTGCAGCATGTATATGACACGAATTTCATTGTAAAATCTAGCAATGAACTCTTCAAGACAAACTGTTAAGCGTATTAAGAACTGAGTTCAGAAGAGCTGGTGTCGGATTCATGCAAACAGAGTGGATTGGGCGGAATAGTCACAAAACTTGGGGTACACCATAGTGTTTGAATTACACTCTATATATGCTGAAGTGAAAACACCTCAGGTCTAGATTTTCCCGGTTACATATGATGAACACTATTCAGTTGATTGCAGATTAAAATTTTCGATGAATTTTTAGTTCAGTCTCTTCCAAGGAGATGCACAAACTCCGAATTTCGCTCTTATTGTTAATAATCAGTAGTGTACGTGTTCGGCATAACCAGCATTTGCATTCTGACCAGTGCAACAGTTGTTTCGTCTCAAACCTGAAGTCAACATCGAACCAGGATCCGATTCTAGTACTGCCCAAACTCCCTGTTTGTTTTGAAATTTCAAGAGTCTTGTTAATCCAAATGAGTCTCTGACGAACAGCAGAACTTCTCAGAGTTTTGCAGCCTTCTAAGTGACGTTTACGACGCTGGTTGACAGAAGTTATGGTTTACACTTCATTGTATATTGAAATAGTTCGGAATCACTGGACATTGGTAAGGGTTTTGGTTCCCTGTATAAAAGGAATATTTGGGGATTGATCCAATCCGTTGCATTCCGGCGGACGTTTTGGCCAGTTCCTATCTACTGCCGATATTGACAAGGTAATATATTGCTAGCAAACTCTAGCTCGTGTCTAGTGTTTCTTTCCCGAAGGGACTGACTTGAAAGTCTACCGGAATAAGACAGGTGTGATTATTTGTGAGCTCCCTTCAACATATACAATTTGGGATGGCTATGACCGTCGTTTGGAGAACTTGTGAGTGGTATTTTGGCCAACATACATTCTGTTAATGATGTCATGTTTATTAGCCACTCTCTGAAAGACCATGTTTTAAGGTGACTCTCATGAAATAGATTGCTCGTTTACAGGTATAATGCACTGTTTATCTCGAACACAGTTTAGTACATGAACTAATGCGGATGTTGACAAAGGTATAAAAACGCAGTCTACCTCAAGGACTCAAGTTACTTTAAAATTTCACACTCAAAAGCTGCTTTAATAATACGTGTATAAAGGTCAAAATGCAGTCAAATTTCGCGACCACTCTGGTGGTTTACTGCAGTTGTTAATATATCAGAAACTGCCACTTTGTTGTGGAATATTGGACGCTAGTAACAATTAGTGATAATAGCTGTAATACCTGACATTCATACAGTGATAGTTATTCACTGGAAATTTAAGATGTGTAAGTGCTTGAGAAGTTAAGTTGGACACCTGGAGAAAAGCCTAAACACAGCTTTGCATCAAGAGGGCCGAATGGCATGGGTGGTGCACAGAATAAATTTGAACCACTAAGAACCTTCGTCCAGTTGATCAATAACCGGATGTTTGTGTAGCATGATGCTAAAATCGTTAAAGACGGATTGCATATCGATGGGTCAACTATCGAGTGGAAGGGATCATCATTGAAGGGATTTAGTGCTATATGGCCCACTTCTAAGTCTTCCAAAATTATCGCCGTGCTCGTCAAACGAATTCCAAACTAGCGACGAAGTTGCTGAACACAACTACAGGTCACCCTATCCGGTTGCTAAACGGACGCGTGAATTTCAATCGTTCAGTTAGGCTTATCGCTCCCGTTTTCCCAACGACGAAGGAAATTATATTGCTAAACGGTATCTATTCATTTATACTTTTAGTAGGTGACAAGAAAATGTCAGTAGCTAATTTGTTCTTAAACACTGAACTGAGATAATAAGATTGGGGGCTGTTTATGCACGATCACAGACGACGCATTAGCATAACCAGTAAACAACTCCCACTAAATGGGAAGCACGAAACGAATTATGTACGCTCTGAATGCAATAATCTTTACTCATTACGAAGATATGAGACAACGGCTGGGACCCCATAGTTGTACCGTTCACCGACTGAATACAGTTTCGTTGAGAATGATCATCAAGGCAGTGATAACGGTCTTTTGTGAAATCATGTACAACAAATGTGGTCAGTCGTTCTGGGACATACCATGTGCGATTCTCTTGATTCAGCACACTCTGCCTTCTATCGTCTCATTTTACACTTGCAAATACCCTTTGATCCCTGCATTGACCATGCTGCAGACATCCTCAGTTGGTGAATTAGCTGTCATTCGTTACACTTTCATCTTCTAACTTTCCAGCGAACACTCTCCAGTTCAGTGTGACACCGTGAATTGCCCAGTATGACGACTTAATCTAACAGAGATACACTGAATATCATGTGATCTAGCAAATTTTGTAACCATACTTCCAATCGCTGTTGTTTTGTGCTCATTTACTTGTTTAATAGTGAGCCAAACGTCACAACTATACTCAGCTAAAAATTACGGTCTCAGCTACTTGTTGGAGAGACGTATGCAATCTTTCCTTTCAAAGAACACCCCATGGGATCCGTACAAAACGAGGTTAATTTTGTTCCACCAACCAAACATATTTTTTTAAAATTTGCATAAAACTGTATCAGTCGATAGCCAAAAAGTCTCCGAAATGCCAGATTAGCATATGCGTTCATGCGGCTGACAGTCCCTTGCCAATTGCGCAACAACCGCCTAATTATCAACTAATCGTTGATAAATTCTTTACCAATTCAGCTTTCAAAGGCCATTTCAAATACTGCAATTTAATGGCTGGGTCCACGGAGAATCACTCCACCAACATATCAATCTCTGTCTCCACTCAAACACTGCATCCGCACCCTTCACGAGGCTGAACTTCATGGTTGATACGATCCACACGATGCTACCTGTAGGCAGTATTTTACTTTGTGCCACTCAGGAGAGCAATCATGACGCTTGCTAATGCTTCGTTAATGCACTTGCGTGTTTTGTGACCGATGAGAGTGCAGTCGCATCCGAAAGTCACGTACGGTAGAAAAACGAAAGAAGTTTCATAAGTTGGTGAACCATTACATTACTAACCGGGGTTTGTCACGACCTTAAGATTCACTTTCACAAGACGTGAAGGCTATAGACACCCCTGACTACTCGCAAACGATTAGCGGTCAGGAGAGTTGATGAGGTTCCCTCAATTTTATGGATTATCAGGAAATTCTCTTCTAAATTTCGACTGTTGACCGCATTCTGGCTGACACCCCGAATAACCCGTACCGCTTCTTCGATCGAAGTAAGCACTAAAAAATGCCCTAATTTGGGCTGGCCATTCCTTTGTTGGTTGGGCCGATTACGTCCTTCCCATCATGTTCAACATTTTAACGTGGAAGCTCTAATACATCACTCACGAAATAGTTGGATATATTTGGTTCCAACATTCGCTAAGTATGACAAATTTTTTAGTTCATCGCTTGTTCAACTTGGTGTGAAGTCAGAGTCTACGGTCGTCTTACATACAGTCAAGACTGATAAAATCGGATCGGTCCTCCACTCCATGACTGGAAACTATATGGGTTAGCAGGGAGTAATGGGTACCTTCCGCAGTAGAGTGTAATTTCTGACATCAGGTCTTGAAATATGCAATGGCTGAACTGGCCATTTAACTATCAGTTTCACGCAAGCTGAAAGTAGGGCGTATTGCCCACATGCTGGTTAACTTTTGCAATCAGTGGAAAGGGCTTTCATTGTTTTGCGACTGGAAACACATGACATTCCACTTCAACCAACAGTTGTCAGTGTACTGTCGTTAGTTTTAATCTTAAAATGTCAGTCAGAATTGTTCAGAACAATGAAAAATATGACACGTAGTTAAGCTAGTGCGAAACTCGACAGTTGACTTCGCCGAACTTTCCAGTGGGGAAACTGTACCACATCCTTTTCTAGCTTAAAATACTTTGATTTTTTATACACCGAATCTCTTGTTTGAATGAGTGACTGGAACGTTTGGAGCAAAAAACACTTAAACCATTCTGTTTCGTTCCGAATGGAGTGGGCAAATTAAATGCAGTGAACAATCTAAACAGGGCTAAAATTTACTAGACGCCTATACTTCCCACCGCGTTTGCTCTACTAAATCACCATTGGTTAACCAGCTTCCGGAATGCAACAAAAACGAACTAAACCATTCGGTCTAAGTTTATGTATGCAGTATCGATACCTGATTGACCACACATTAGATGGACAGAACATTTCTCCTAGAGAGATACAATGTAGTTCACGATAGACTTCTACGGTACAGTGACTTTTGCCTAATATTCCTCGCATGAAAAAGCGAGCACTACAGTGAACACTTTTTGTTGGTTGAAAATGAATTTGTCCCATTGGACTAAAATATCATGCTCGACCTTTCACCCCAATCACAGCGAGTTAAGTCATTGAGTGTGAGCTATCCTCACAACTCGTTTGGACATATCGTTACGTTACCCATATTTGGGTAGCATATTGTCCTAATTCTAGAAATGATTTGTTCCCAATGCCGTTTGTTTCTCGAACCAAGTATAGTACATTTGATTTCGTGGATTTGGAATCAATCATGTGTGGGGTAGTTGTTCGTTGGTCCGAGTTGCTGAAGTCCGTGCCATCACAAATCCAGTCGTTTGAGGCTTTGATGCAAGTGGCGCAGCTGCGATGTACACAGACAGACATTCGGTTGAAAAGACAAAAATGAAGTAATTCATAGATCATCAAACTTTTTGAGTTTCTCAAACACTAATCTCTCAGATAACCGGTATGTTACACTTTTTAACATCGAGTTGATTGCAGGTTAGACGGTATTTATAGGCGTCTCTTAGGAGGCCGGAGTTCCTGATTTACAATTACCGCAGGTTTTTCTGTTTCCGACGGAAACGCCAAGGACTATTTGCGGAATCGGGCAAATTAACAAAAAGCGACATGCCGTATAGTAGCAAACGGTCAGTGGATTTTTCACCAACACCTCTCAAATATCACGTAAACAGTGAGTGACAAGTACTATTCCCTGTGATCCAGAAAGCATACATTAGTGCATTTGCATACAAGTGCAAAATTTTATCGAGGGCAAGACGAATAAAGGTTGTATGGTGTAACCCGGATATTAACATGTCAATACAGTCTGTTGAACCTAAGCTCGGAAGTTGCACATAACTATGCTGAACTAGTATGAGTTTGACCGACAAAAACACATTGGAATGCACAAAGGGAACCCCTTTATTTTGAGTGGCTTAATGTCTTAAATTTTCTAATCAAAGCCTGGCACTTTTTTGGGAATAACCAATCTTCGTCAGCCAATGAAAAATAAGTCTGGGTCAGCGAGCTGATGAGGTACTACGTGCCGTGTCTTTAGTACTGGGGCAGCTGCAAGAAAACAGGAAGCATAGAAACCAACTGAGGGAACAACAGTGTCTGTCACACCAGTCCACTGACCTCTTAATCGGGCCACAACAGCGGTCTGTGTGTCTGCATCTAAACATTAACGGTCGCCGCTACTTCCTCGGCCTGTTCGGGAGGTCGTCAAGCCATGTGTGCCCGGCCGTTACGTCGATAGCCGTGTAGGACTCGGTCGGCCCTTGTTTACTAAGAGATTTTAAACCTGGTTAGCATTATGAGGTCAGTCGACCAACTGTTTGTAAGGCTACAGACGAAGCAGTATTATGCTGGTGCCTTCTCATTGGTAGGTCGGCCGTTAATAAGCCGGAATCACCACAGCAGGTTAATCAAAGTCTGTAAACCAATTCATAGTGAGTTTTCCGAAATTAAAATTAGGCGGAATGCGTTTCCCAAATGAGCGTCGGCCAACCATATCTCACGTGAAAATGTTGCGCTTTTTAAATCATCTTACACCTAATGGAACGAGATTTCATTCTGTTCCTGCGCTCAAATGATAACGCTCACAGACTTGAGTGGAATAATATATTCACAATTTCAGACAAAAGAGTGGAAACTAACAATCTTTTATTCTTTACGCCAAAAGATAACCAATATTTCATAATGTTGACATTGTTGAGAGTAACCGTGTCGTTCAGAGATTTGAACATTGGGGTGAAGTTAAGTAAGAGTGCAAACTTCTAGTGAGATTTTTACAAGTGCACGACGGAAATTTCACAGGTGCGTTGTTATGTATGTTTTTCAGGTTCACTCCAGGTCGTTTCATGATATGTACGTTTGCCTGAAGCAAGACAATCCTTGTAGAGGCGATGATACACTTGTCAAGAAATTTATTGTTCAGCCAAGAATGCAAATCCGAAGTTGGAGCTGATTGGCTTAAACTTTTCGTTCTTCCCTCATTTTGATTAATTAATACGCACTCAAGGTGGGGATAAAATTTGTTTGATAAGAAAACACCTCACGTGTTCGAAAAATTAAGGCAGGTGTGCAGTAAATTTATCTCCGTGCCATCTGAGTGCCCTGTTTTATTTAGTAACGAAGTAGAGCACTGAGCATACATGGTTTCTAGCAAATAGATAACTGTAACTCTTGTCCATAAATTGTAAAGTACTCTTAAGGTCGAATGGATAAACGGCTGGGTTCACTGCTTTGACTGCTTCACTGAATTTATTGTAGCAAGATGAAGGATCACTGTTCGTGATTGGAGGAGTTGGTGGTTGGTATGAGGAAGGGATTTATTGTTCGTTTCCCATCTGTTTGCAAACAAAATTGTGGTTTAGCTTTTCTGGAAATAGCCCGGCAAACAAGCCGGTGAAGCAACTTCATAGTACACTGATAGAGAAGGATATTCCTTCTCAAGGTTGTTTATATTAGTTTGTTTCAAAAATAGTTTTCTGTGTTAAATCATCAGGCTACTAGCGGTACAATGTGCCTGACCACGCTCACTGGTGTCAGTTAGACATGCAAATAAGAAAGGATGTACGAAACGTTCGACCGACAAGTGGTGCTATGTATCTGTCGTGAATTAGGACAACAACCGACCGACGGTCAACGTACGCGCACCGTCCGAAAAGGCTACTCTCGGACTTACACAGTAGGATGTTGTAAACTGAAACAGACCATTAACGATCACAGCCTGAAAACTCACTTAACGAACCATCTTAAACGCTCCCATAGGTAAATGTACAATCCATGAGAAGGTGCGTTGATTAACATAAGTAGTCGCCATAACGTGGGACAGGCAATTCGGATGTTCGGTGCTTTAAATCATGGAGCAGAGAATGGCTTGACGACCGACCACTGTGAACTATAATTTCGTTACACAAAGCTAGGGAGGACGAATCAGTACTCACCAAAATGCACTGCAACTAATCCATTTGCTTAAATGAGGGGCAAAGGACAGTTCCTTTGTTTCCTCAGTTCTATTTTGTGTTTCAGGACATGACTTTGATCTGACTCCTGTTCAGATTGACACTTTTATGGTTTCAGCAATCACCGACGTGATAAACTTTCACAACAAATGGTATCAGACAGTTCACAATTTTGCTACGGTATATGTCTAACAAATGAAACCTGCAAACCCAGTTACAAAGGAAACGTTTATGAATGTATCTCTTAAAATCGTGAATGACACCGAAGCATGGGAAAATCAGGAGCATTGTATTTTTTATTAATGTAGACTTCACGAATATGTTAAATTCTAGTGCGATTATTTAAATCAGAAGTTTGTGATTCGCATTTATTGAGGGATGCTTTGACGTCAATTAAACGGTAAATATTACAGTGATAACTTGTCGTAATTGATAAATATTCTGGAAACCATGTAATCAAAAATTTGGGAAACGTAAATTTGACTGCTCCCAAAACGACACATGTGCATTAGGTATGAGAATGCTGTTACTAAAATGCCACCACTATAGCATATAAACCGTATCTCCTGAATAGTGTAACTGATTAACTGCAATGCATGTGATCACTAACCTCATGATTACGCGATAGTCGGTTGCCTAATCCATCATGCTGAAGGTATTTTCCTGTATATAGATTATACGGGTATTCAATGAGATTCCTTGGTACAGTCAGTGTGTTCAAATGAACTAAATCACTCGTAGTTTTCCTGTGAAACTGTGATCAGGTTTGCACCTTGCAAGCTTGATTTCCAAGCGGACTGATAATACAAAGCTACATCAAACTTAGTTTCTTAAATAAGAGTTAACAAGGACTTACATTTTTGAAATTAGCGCCATACTTTAACCAAGCGAACTGGGAGTGAAAAGCTCAGTATTATGATGAAGTACCTGTGACCCAATCATCGTTAAAAATTATGCACTCATTACCAGGAGTATGTTGAGAGTAGTGCCACTTTTCACCCACATATTTTGAGGACAATAGGGATCATAAGGACGTTAGAGAAGTTCAATCATATTTGATATACTACGCTTCTAATGGTAAACTACTGGGTTACCTATAAGTTGCGTATGGTGAATCTATGCTCGCCAACTCAAAAGGAATATTAGTATACGAGCTCCACAAGTGAATATATCACGGGTGTTAAAAGCAACTGCCGCTGGTTGATTCGCCAGCCACGAAAAAACTACAACCAAGTCAGCCTTCCCTAAATACGGTAAGTTTCTGTCCAGCTGAAAGTAGGACAAAACTTAAACCGCTGAGAATAACGCACAAATTTTAGCCGAACTATAATATTTAAAACACTAATCTTGTCAAAAACACACCTACCAAAGACCTCACGAAAACAATATCGCTTGAAGTTAGCAAGACATATTACCATCCAAAGTGGTCAAGAGGAAAACATCTACAATAATAGATACGTTCAGTTTGAAAGGCGCTGAGGGTTGGGCTGGCCAGTTAAGGAAAAAGTAACTTACCTCGCCGCACAAAATTGCAACGAGTTACATGCGGATTGGGAATCTCCATTCAGTGATATCATCCTTCAAAACTAAGCCGTGATATTTTTTTGGATGATTCGCACCGACAACTACTTTGTTTCAAGTCCGTAGGTAGATTCGCTCACCCTACTTCACTTGCTCTCTTTTATACACTAGTGTGTTTTGCTTAGAACGGCATGTAAAACAGCCTGAATTGAAGATTAAATATGGAAATTTTTCACAAAAAGAGGCAAACAATTCAATAGAGCTTATTAAGCGGAGGAATAGCTGAACTTATCAACTGAAGTACTCTTTTTTGACAAGAAGAATACCAGATAGATTTGTCAGTCGATTAGAAATACACATTTTGCTCGATGTCACAAAGCGTGGCTCAGTTGTATGGCTTTTCTGTTTACCTAATTATTGTACTATCTTGTATTAATTTTGTAATTCGTTGTTGATTTCCTACTGAAAAACATTGCAAGATATACCACTTCAAAGATTTTTACATACTGCAACAAAACAAGGCATCATAAATTGGAGACCTTATAGATATTGCAGAACGCCAGCTACCTAGTAAGTACTTTACGAATTGTCATTCACCGACACTCCCCTTTTCATTCCCTTTTCACTACCTAGCCGATGTTTTAACGCACACAGTCTAGTCAGCCTGTTACATAAATAGTTTCTAAAATAATTCTTCAGCTTCAGAATAACTAACCCACATCAATCCGCTTGTTTTCATCGGACATGCAAATGCAGGGGCGGAGCATAGATCATTATGTTTATAAGAGTTGTAAGTAACACTCTGTCGTTGGGGCACTGAGTGATTACTTGCAAATGCAAATCAGCAGACCGGTCGATCTTACATACTCCGAACTAGATATAAGTGGACGTTTTTCTCAACCGGTCTTTTTTTCTTCAACCAAATTTACGTAATAATTACGTAATGTCACATGTCAACCACGAACAGTTCCACAGTTAAAATAACCTTAGTTACTAACCTTGGATTTGTAATGCTCTCCCCCAAATCAATAAAGTGAATGACTGGAAAAAATCACTAAGATGATAACACAATAATGTGTTAGTCGGAATTACGGCTAATTCTTCATTTAGTCCAAAACCAGCCATCGTTATAACAATCTGTTTTGGTGAAATTAGATTAGTGGATATCCAGTGCGTAAACAAATTGTGTTTACGAAATACTCAGCAGTAGCAACTTTGTTTGAGATACGGTATAATAAGGAACACACTAGAGTCAAATATTTTGTAACGAACTGCCGTTCGTAGTAAGTTATGTAAAGTTACACTCTCTTCCGTCGAAGTCAGGGTAGTTGTATTGGCATGTGAGCTGTCAAATCTTTTGTTCCTAACTTCTTGGGCTAACGACCGCATGAAACAGCGGCGGTGGCAGTTCACATAACAAAAATTGTAGTATTATAAAAATTACGGTTTAAAAATTTGCGAAGTGGACAAATGGAACAAACGCTATACTGTGCATTGGTTCTGAATTACACAGAGAACTTACCTACATCGTGTCAAACTGGTACTTCAGAATCAGCCTCATTTACACTAGTGGTAAGTAATCTGTCCGACTTACACGATTGTCTGGACTGGACTAGTTCTTGAAGTTTACCTTCTTGGGTGATGAGCGTGGGAACTTGGGTGGGATATTAGTCACGTTTGCATTTCACATAGTGATGACGACTACCTGTGCACGTAAGTTTTTCGTTTGTATGAAAGTACGTAACCCGTCATTCCATCACCAGCCTATTTAAAATAATTAACACATGATGCCTGCATTTCACCGACGTTTTAATATCTCTTGTATGATCACTTGTGGAAACCGACTGTGATGTAGAGCTCGTTGGATTGGTGCCATATCTGACCCCATCAGTTCCACATTTTCTATCACATTAGCCTCTATCACTAGCGACGAGACGCTCAGCATGGAAGCCTGTTTTCCGTCAGCAATTGTTTTTCAGAGAGAGAGGCACTGTTACATATACAGCCTATATCAGACCACTCGTTAATCAAACAGTAACTCACACACGGCATCGAAGACTTAGGCAGTAAGAAGAGGTATTCAAACCTCATACTGTTTAATACACGTTGCTAACAAGTCTGCAAAGAAGACGTCAAACTGGATAGTAAGTGGACCAATCACGTGTTCAGATAACTAGGAATCCACTGTAGTTGGGTTGAACAGTGTTCCAGGGATAATAAAGTGTAACACATCTTACCTTTGAACGTACATTACATCGTCGACGATTTCCCGTTTGTTACACATTGAGCGGATGTATCGTGTTCAGTACTTGTTAGTACTGGATAAGCCGAAACTCTATCAGTGTATTCATTTAACTTTACCGGTTGACGAATGTCAGCCTGGCCCCTTTCAGGCAGATTCAGCCAACCTCGACAACGCAATTATGGGTCAATAATGGCCCAACTTTGAGGGGCACGTTGAAGGATAAACGATCAATCGACCATTTACTTGATTTTTTAGCTAGACGATTGCATACACCGAGAATTTCACGTTGAACTTGTGAATAACACAGGGATTTGTGTGTATGTGTTCGCTGTAACCACTGCGCCCTTTAATCGAACATGCACTTTCCTTCAATTTAGCAAGTTATTCTCTTTTTATGTCACGCGTGATTGGAATTTTTGTAGATCACAAAAAATAGTTTATAAACAATCTCGGAGCACGCACATTGGAATAGCGTGTGACACTTTAGCGGATGAAGATTGGTAAACACTAATGCCTTAATTGCATAGAATTTGCTCAGTATGCAACTGGAAATCGGACAGTTTGTGGTACCTTAGTTGAGCATCCCATTTTCATGTGGACAACCTGTATCTCGTATACTTATTGAGAAAAATACGAAGATCCCAGCAAACTGGAAAACTGGATCCACATAGTTTAAACAAAGTGTTTGAACGTAATATTGTTGAATACTTTTTAACAAATTTCTATCAAGACGTCACCTAATGATCCTGAATAAATATATTGTTTTGTATGATGCTATGAACGGTTCACAGGAAACGTAGTAGAAATTGTACGAGACAACTGACTGAGTAATGATTAGACGGTAAAGGGAGTCCTCCAAGTCATAGAAACATTGGGTGATGTGCACCACATGATAGGTGAACTTTGTTCAGGTTTCCTAAGGTACTAGGTGAACCTTAAAGGTTAACATATTTCTGTGTGACAGCTGAACTATACACGATTGCACTAGTTTTTCAGGGAATTTGTACAAGATACAAGACGTTGTTTTGAAATGCTGAACCATGCTTCTTCATAAGTTGAAAATTTTTAAAACTCCTAGTCTACACAAGTTTTGATGGAAAGTATGTACATTTTCACACTCCATTTGGCACCTACAGTTGTGTTTTTCTGGAAAGTCCACCATTCAATGAATGTCACATGCGTAATAGGTTTCTTTTGAGAGTGAGATTAATCAGAGAGTTTCTGGTTATCTGGTAGCAATGTTGAAATAACTGAGGAAGGTTTACATGTACATACAAGAGAAATGATTGAACTAACCCCCAATAACACTAAATAGGTCAGAAGTTTAATGGTAAATAAATGCACCGTTTTGGTTATATATGAAAACTGGTGCACATAATGAACATCATTGTAAAAGTTCGACTTGGTAATTCTGAGTCTAGCTTGAGACGACACATAAGTCTACAGACCATTCATGCATTCGTATATTGCGAAACCCGGAACGATTCCGTAAACTTATTTGAAATTTCATTTTTTAATAGGTCACAACTGCGCGAAAATGACCTCTAATTTTACCTCACAATACGCTGAACTTTCAAAGGAAAGCTTTGGTGGATTATTTCGCACGGAAATATATCACAGTCCTACTAAGAATGCAAGTATCAGCTGTTATATACATTTGGGTACTCATCTTCGAATAGTTGAGCAATTGACAATTATATTTTGGGGCATGGTAGAAGATTTCACTATCAAAATTTCCTACGACAGACGTTGTATTTAACTGGTTTACAAATTATATTTTTTAACTAACATCAAACGTAACTATTTTCTTCCGTCAGTCAAGTTGCTATTGACTTCTAGATTATGCTAACGACTTTAATATACTAAAACTGCTCTGCATCCATGAACAGTTACACATAGTGTTTTCATTCTCTTGACATTTTTTTCAGGATCGTAACCAACGGATAATGTATAGATTACAATTCAATAGATTGTTTTGTGTGATATATTGAAAACATGCATATTTGTCCAGGCGCCTCATTGTTTGAAATAGCTGACAACAAAGTTCCTTAACTTATTTCCACCAATCGGCCTATCCACGTTTGCCCGAAGCCAAACTCTTGAGTTTCAACATGTTATCGTTTGTGCGTCGGATCTTTGTCTCCATTGTAGCTCATTTTTCATCAAGCTTCCTCGCCACACCAATCATCAACTCTTGATTATGTTTAATTGGTTGTCGTTTCTCACAATGGCCTATTGTTTGATGTTACGGTAAATGTGAGCAAATGGTATTTAAAAACACACCTTCCGGACATCTCAAGTAATTTCTAGAATTGAGCTAACTTAACTGACATGGATTTTTATAGGGACGTTGCTGGGAGGAGGAGTTTGTTTTTCAGTTGTAAAAATAGAACTATTTTCAAAACGTAAACAATGTATTCCTGAACAACTTTTGAAATTCTACGTCACTATCCAAAATTGGCAATGTCGATTTTTAACTGTTCATATCACGCTCCGTTTCTGTTTTACTCATTCTGTACTTCCATTCATTTACATAGAGCTGCCAAACTTCCCTCGATACGGTGATGAAAGATTGTCACTTCTCATAGGCAATACTGGTCGGGTGATATGTCACCTTCCGCGAGCGAATCCAAGCCTCCCAACCGTGCACTTCTATCACAACGGTAAACAACTCAATTTGAACACACAAGGTGAGTTTGGCATTCGAGTGAGCACACTAAAATTGGGACACAAGCTTTGAGCTTCTTAATCGCTTTGCTAGCTACGAGATACAGCTGTTTGAAACTGTGAAGTGATAGGTTTCTTTAAGAAGTCCGAAAAAACAGTTAGAACAGAGGGTGGCAGATGTCCGCACTCTCTATTGACTTAGTAGCATTGAATCACTGATAACATGATCTGTATTTTTAAACTGAACAATTAGGGTTGTGTCGTAAATATTCAACTGATTGGTTGAGAGGAAATCATTTAGTTCAGAGCTTTATCGGGTTGTGAACCGACTTGGCCGGTTTGAGTCCAGTGATCGTCTTCTGCTGAACAAACCCCGTAAAAAATGTGTTAGGGTGAAGACGTAAGATTTCGAGTGCCATTTTCTATGTAACTTCGGAGAAAGATACACAGACAGAAACGAAGAATGTTAGGTTTCCGGAGAGAAGGAATAGTTGTCTAAGTTGGTGTTACCGGGGGACAGCAGTGCCGTTGAAGCAGGTGGACAAACACGTCGAATTTTGACAAGCCGTATTCAGCACGAACATATCTGTCGTATTAAAATGCTGAACGATGATTACTTCTGCCTAGCGGAAGCCTGTGCCTAAGTTCTTGGAAAGCTGGTTGTAACGTAATGCGCCATACCGTACAGTACAAACGTTCTCGTGCACTCTTTATGACATTCAGTTGTGTACCAGTTGTTGTTGTAGCTATACATATATGTATATATGAATTGGCGTGCTGAAACTTCGATAGGCAGGTACTGACTGGGTGAAAGTGGAAGAGGCATCAAGGCTAAATGTAAGCTCTGGTGCACAGTGTGCCTTCTAATTCATCCTTATTCACAAACACAAATACGACTTAACAAATACAGGTAACCTTGATTTGCCTGTACCGACTATCAAATAAATATTGGGAGATTGTGGTTCTGCGTAAGTTGACGATCACCCACAACGGTTCGCAGCTTTCGCCTTCCCATAAAATTTACATTCAAATCCTTTTGAAAAGACTCACTAGGTTCGAGTTTCGCTCTCATTAGAGCTTAACGGCAGTGCATATCCTCGCCACGGCTGAGAGTGGATCTCTGCTCACGCTTTCATGAGGCACCTGTGTTAGCCACTGCGTCAGTAAACTCAGGTTAGGTATGAATGAATGACCATTTGCAAACGTCCAGCCATAGCCACTCGTGAATATTGCGCAGATTGTGTGATCGTCTAGAGGGCACACAGTAATATTGTTAGCATCAGTCAGTAATCTCACGACTAGGTCTTCTCTCTAAGTTTAGATAACAGAAATCACTAACATGCTGTACGATATTTTGAGAAGTACTATGAAGTCACTGCCATACCGTTCAACAAGGTTGGCTCTTAAGAGCGTGGCCATAGTTCACATTCCGGCCTTGTTAAAAATGTGTACAACTGACGGTTTCTGATATGAGCGACGCCCGAGTGTAATGCTACATTTCGAAGAAGTGACTAAAGATTTTGGCATAACCAGTTCTAATATAATGTCCGTCCCGTTGCCAAATAGATGAGGTAGTCATGGGAAGTTCAATAGTTACTTTGCGCTCTTTCTTTGATAAGGATTGATCAAGGATTATCCCAAGGCATCGCAGATGTGTCACACTACAAGCGACACGTCGACTCCAAGCTAGTAATCGCCCAATTGAAGCAGATTACGGAGAGTATGTACAGAGCTCAAATGGCTTTCATTGCAACCAGAAGTTAATGTGTGAATTTTGGGTAAACAAATGTCTGCAGTTTCCAGACATGTTAATTAGTGGACAGAAAGGTGGCTCATTTAAAAAAGCGGTCTGCAAAAGTTGACGTTCGGTAATCGGTTGCTTTTTTTACCATGGCCATGTGTTGTGATGATGATTCTTGGTGAGTAACAGCTCAGGTAACAGGTCAATCCTCGTGCCAATTAGTGTAAACTTTGAAGGGAAGCCTAACTGGTTGTGAGAAAAATTACGGGGATATATATGCTGCTACAATTGATTATTCTTGCTACTGGGGCTATCGCGAGTGAAAATTTGCGAGCAATGCAACCAATATCTCCAATTCTATGAATATGACCTCGAAAGACAGCTTTAAAATATTATAAGAAAAGTGGGTTCGTATATTTTCTCATTAATGTTTTGTTCTTGAAGTTTGCTGTGAACGAACGACTCGCGGAAGAAAGTAACATTCTGGATGCTTGTTTTCGATTATTCATCACCAAGTCGACTGTGTAGTGTCCATATGAAAGAGTGTTCCCATGGCGAGCTGAACAAGGCAGTTAACAATTTCAAATTAGGTCAGGCGCATTATAGGTAGGTATGAGGACGTCCTAAAATTATGACAATTGTGACGTAACTGGAACCGTGAGCAGTTTGCCCAGCCATGGCCGTGTTCAAAACCTGGCACCTCACGCTTTTTAATGATTGCCTTAGACTTGGGAAGCTGACTGGAAAAACGAAGACGGGTTGACAGTTTGGGGCGAGTCTGCATGTGTCAAATTTGTGCTGTTACCACTTCTGGTGACTGCGCTTTTGATCCGGGGTGGGTGACGTGCCACGGATACGTTCAGGTAAGCACCTGGTCGTTCGACCCATGTAACTAGTTACACAAAGATAAAATGATTAGGTACGAAAGGAAGCCGCAGTAACGGACACTTTATCTTTTAACTACAGACACAAAGCTGAAGCAGATTTGAAGCAGACGCGCAATTTGGCAGCATAAGATATTTCCTTTGACAACCGTGTTAAATCTCCCAATCATAGTTGAAGTGTGCGTGTCCCCTTTGAATGGAAGCGGAATGTACACTGCTTTCTTTTCTGTTCAGGGCACCTTGTTCTACTTCTGACGACGCTGCATAGACCTTTCTGTAAATCGTTTCAGACAAAAATTCTACAGGATTAATGTGCGTCTGAGACTTCCTTTTTCCTTCGGAAGAAGGAAGCAGCTGAAATGGGCACAATGCCCATTTAGGGTCGGTTTCCTACTGATCTTAATGCGAACAGACCTATCAGCAGGATGACGAATCAGCACGTCCAGAAATACTGGGTGACTATTTAATTGAGCTTCCAATGTAAATATAACGATTATTTGGGCCGGGTTGAAGAGGGCTGAAATGTTCGTTAGATTAACCTGTTCGCTGAACTCACAGCATTTGTTCACACATCACTTATAAGCACGATATGCACAAACTGCTTATTCCACCGAATCATTTTCAAGCATGCAAACGACGGTCCCATTGGGGATCCGCTTGCCATACCAACCGTTTTTTGACTGGATAGTCCGATCTTGTGTGCACAGGAGCGCTCTGTTCAGCTTTTGATATTACCATGGTCCATCAACCATGTTTTTCCTGTGATAAATCTGGAGATTTTCAACCAGTATGAGTGCTCTTCTAATATGCCCCCGCATGACCGGGTTCCTTCTGTTTTTAGTTGAGAGCAAACAAAGACAAATATATTGTTTCGTCAGTGACACAGTTTTGATGTGAATTCTTCCACCTTATAAATTCTAAAATATATATTTACATTTGAGAACCAGAAGTCCCTTAAGTCAACTGAATTTTGTTAACTGAGTGAAAGTTTTTCATTTATTCCATCCTTTCTTGAACGTTGTGTTACTTCGGTCAAATCGCAAACATCTGACGTTCCACTGACTCTGTGTATTCCGACGGTCTGAAACATAAAGATAAATTAAACCGAACATGTGTGTTACATGTCTAGTTGTTGTATAAAATCACCGCCAGATTGTTGGACAGAAGTAAGCTCATCAGTTAAGGCTGACATTATTCCTGACAACTTCAACCAGGCTAAGAAATGCATTAAAAACCATGCTACTTAGACAAGCGATTTCATTGAGAAGAATTCCGCAGATGGGCAAGGTACCTTTCCGGTGTTTTTCGTTACGTAACGGGTTAGCAATACCCTTTGGATTATGTACCAAACAGGACTTTGAACTTTTTATCCTATTGCCCTTTTAACTATAGGGTTTACACGAAGTCAGCTGGACACTCAGAATCTAGTGTCCTCCCGTAATCCAAGGACGATGATCATTACAATACTGTACGGTGGTAAAGTAGTCGACATAGTCCAGCATTCACAAAAGCTTAATACGAGCAACCAATAAATCAGAAAGACAGAGTGGTTGCAATCTGAGTTACTTGGGAAGTTAATCAATAATGCAGTCAACAAAGAGGCCGATAGAGTGATACGTGAATAACGTGTTTGTCATTTACGGACTGAATCGTTCCCAGCGCATACATTCGAAATTACTGTATGGATGTGATGAGCCTTCCCCATTTATATAATTTCGGTCTTAAAGGGCGAATGCACATAAATTCTGTGAGAAAAATAATTTTTTGAGTCAACTTTTGCGCCTCAGCTGTGATTAAAAAATAACAGAAAACGCATGTTCAAACACAAAGGAGTAGTCACCCCATTTCACGTGTTCCAAAGTTGCATTCGTGAGGTAATTATCAGTTATTTTATCTAAAAAATATTCCAGTTATACATCCACTACATTCGACCGCAGTGCGGAGCCGTTGTTCCGCGTTTCACTGTAAAACCGAAAACACCAGGGTTTTATTGTACTCGTACTCAGTGGTTAAGCAAATTTTGGAGTTCACCGTTTCCATTGATTCCGGTACACTTCCCGCCATCCTCTTTGTGTCGGTAAGAAACGGAGTGTCGTTGACTTAACGGCACGAGAGTGAATCTGACTAATAAAAACGTCTTCGCTTAGCTCTAGGTGGGCAACAGAAATATCGGTCAGTAGCGGAGTTAGTGGACTGTCCGTAGAAAAACGCCATCCATTTGTATGTAGCCAGTTCCTTGTAAATAGAAGTTTACACTAGCTTTGCATGGTGGCAGAAGGCGTTCCAACCCAGATGCACACAATCCTATGATCCGTTGGTAAGTCGACATCTCAACAAATTATATTCACCTTCTTCATCAGAGGAACATAAGTACACATGGGAACCATTTCCACACTGGTTACGACGCGCCAAAACAGCGGCTCCGTACTGCGGTCCGTTTATCGGAAACACACTTGGGCTGAGGAGTGCCTCAACTTTCACGATTTTGTGACGATCCACTACAAGCGTGGCCCAGTGAAAACTCCGCTTCATCGTGCAAGATCAATCTGTTCGAAAAAAAAACACTGATCAACTGGATGCTGTTGTTGAGAACAACGCTCAGAGAAAATGGCTATCTATCAGTATTCGTGGAAGAGGTTAGAAGATAGAAGAAGTCACTGTGATGTGTTCAACAGTTTCTAATATGAGTGTCTTACTTCGTTCGTCTTACAAGGATGATGATACACTACTCTGTTGGAAACACGTCTCACAGCGATTACGGGGCATATGTTCTATGTAATCCAACTGGTCACGCTGTTCACCATCACTCTAATCCAAATCTCGCGTCGTTTATGAATTCTCGTGAGAGTGCCGAGCCACCTATATAGGCAGAATGGGGTGGCAATTACGCGATCGAGTCAACAAACACAGTGGTGTTTGCGCCTGCCATGCATCAGCTCATGGCTACCACAATGCCAGGATCAGGTCAGATTATAACAGGCCGCAAGTTGTCGTCGGTCGCTCGACACTTGTTGACATGTCGATCCCAAGTGAACTTGGAAGAGTCCTTCCGATAATGTCATTTAATAAAATTCGAAGGTTTCGCCGGTTCGCTCAGGTGGTGGAACTTGACAATTGGGAGGCGCCCCTCTGCGTGTGGAATGAGTTGGTCACCAGTACCAGATTGCCCTGGCAACATATGCGTGTGATTTGCGGTTTTTGATTCTGTTGGTTAACTTCACAGTGTCCATTGGACTTTGCTACATAAACTCGCAGATTGCAGTATGTACCCGATGAGATGCGGCGAAATGTACTCAAGAGATACACTGTGCACGAACTACTTTTGACGGCTCTGTTGAAATTTGATTCGGAAAAATTGTGTTGGCTTTCTGAAAGTGCCCAAGCTGCTCTCAATGAAGAATATCATATATTTTCTTAAGGTAACGTTCAGGCGCTTGCTGGTGAACTTGGCATCATGACTGCAATTTTCGTTCTACTGGAGAACTATTAGTAAATACAGACTCCATGACAATGCAACCCTTCGAACGTATAGCGGAAATAAAATACTATGATTCCTTGTTTTAATTTTCATTGACGTCAAGAGGAAGTTGCACCAGCAATTCTCTATATTTAGGGTCCATTTTCTCTCTGCCTGATGCTGCGATAAGAAATGACTCAGATTGTCTCACACCCCATTGTTGCAGTAACTAACGATGAAAATTAATCAATAGTGCCTATTGATCCTGTCCGTGATGTACCTGCACGGATAAACCCTTTTTTTTCGGAATTCTTCCTCTCAGTTAGGCTGCTTGTCAGTTTCTATGGTTGTCAGTTACATCAAAACTCTACTGCATTACGTTCGAGTGTATTCTTCAAATATTCCATCGTCTCCTTCCACAGTGATATTATTAGTTACTTATTATTTAACCACCGGAAGATTTGTATTTCTCGTTCGTCAATCCGTAGTCTCAACTATAAAACGGAATGCAGGTGTTAATTGTGCACTAGTCGCGGGGTTGTAGAAGAACTATATAACCTGACGCTCGCAATACCTTTTTTTAAATGAACGATATTTAAATTCTTTCGTGTGATTCTGCCTTGTTTTCAGGAGCAGTTAGTTGACCGTGCCCATCGCAAGTTTATCTGTGATCACCTTCGCTATAAAAACGCGACGATCAAACAGAAGCTCCGGATTAAATAAACATGTGCGCTGCTAAGATTCTGGTCGATTGAAGAAGGCTAGTTATAGAATTTATCGCTGAAGTAGATTAAACATATCGTCCAGCAGCATGGAGAAGTTGTGGCTAATTCCTAGTCTAACTTAGACTACAACTATCTACACATCGGCCGGTAGCACCGTAATGATCAGTTAAGGAAAGTGTTTGGCGAACTGGCTCGAAATTTTATGTGGCTTCTTGAGTCAATGACTGGCTATTGTACAAAATACTGGTGGACAAAGTTGAGTAGTTCTATGTCGGAATATCTGGCTATGCATGGAATAAGGCCGATATGATTTATGAGCATTGGATCAACTCACTAAACTGTTGGTGCATGAATAATTGATTAACACCATTATTCTTGCAACCAAGCCACTCAAAAACATTCAGCATTTACGAAACTGAAGCTACTGAGGCAGAATTGTGAAAATTGATTGGAAAAACTGATTTATGTTATGACTGGTAATTTACGTAACAACATATTTCTAATGTTCCTTGGTTTCTTCTATGATTAGGAACTCATTCTCGTTTGTGACAAACACGAATTTTATGGGTAACTGTAGAGGGTTCATGATTACATAGTGACTAATCGATAATCGTCTGTTGCCGTAAAATCCTCGAACAGATGTTCAATTCACTTGATTATGGCAACTAGAAGACGTGAAGTATGACCTGGATTCATTTGAGACAATCGTATCGGTTCTAAACATGTGACTAATGTGAAAACGAAAGCTGTCCCTGATCGAACCATCAGTCAGTCAGGTCGAGTTAGATGATGGGTGATGTCCACAACTGAACACACGACAACATACTACTAAGTAGTAAAAAGGAATGGATCCGCTAACTGCGCTATTTATTAAAGGAGCACGTGAAATATTAAGTACCTACGCTCTGACATCTTTCTTCTAATTAGATATAAAGGAGGATTATTACTCACGTCATGTGCCCGGGCGTGGATGTTTGTACTGATAACAAGTTGGATCATAAACTTTTTCAGATAGGTCGGACTTCATTAGACAGCGGTTACCTGAAAGGATTTACAGGAAAATCCAACATTACCACTGTGTAAAATAATTCTTAACCCGCATTCACTGAAACGGCAGCGGTGTTACGACCACAATTGAAAGAGGCAGCGTGTGTCGAACAGTATAACTAGAATTAAGGTCAGTCGATGTCCGTACTTTTTTTGCCACGAAGCCAATGATCGTGTACAAAACAGCCCGAATCCATACGTCCCCCCATCGGTCAAGCTAACACCGTCTCAGACTGCTCAATCAAACGTTATCTGTGAATACGAATATGGCTGTGGCGTATTTCGCGTTGGATGAACTGAGTACTAGCTTGGAATCAGGGTCGCCGATTACTTACCGAGGTGGGTTCAGCAAACAGGCACTCAAACAAGCAGCTTGACAACAACTACTCGGAATGAGCCATCGTCATCGGTCGCCAAGCGCGATTTGGTGGCGCAACTTGTGATTGACTCGTCAAAGTGATTCCGTGTTCTACTCTTGACTGGAAACAAACGTTGGCTGCGATACGCTGAGGTCATTACTATCAGACACTGTCACCCCATTTTGTGAGCACAGAAAGAACTCTCTTTGGTGTTGATGATACCTTGTTTTGAACTTGGAACTCTCGTGATTGTTCTGTGGTTTGAAACTCTGCACTTTCTAACTTGACTGTAGTGAACACCAGTAGATATTTAGCGAGATCTGCCCGAGCATAAATCATGTCATGTCAGCCTGTTGTCTGCTCCGTTTGTATAAAAACAGTTTATTTATTCCAAGTGATTAGAAGAAAACTGGCAGTCTTATCAAAGAGGTTTCAGAATACTCAACATTCGCAATTTTTAAGTGTTTATCAATAGGGAAAATGGTGACGGTATATCTGTTTTGGACCTGGATTTAATAATTGTTTCACGATGAAGTTGTACAGCATAACCGGATCGATTTCACTGTACTTATCTTACCTGCTACGACATTTTTATCGTGAACTTTGTGAGTCACCGTAACTCCCCTTTGTAATCAATGATGTGAATCTGGAGAGCCAAAATTGAAACGTTAGTTCTTGTTGTTAGCGACTACTCCGAGTAGTAGTCTTAATGGGGCAATATGAATATTGTTGAAACATCGCGCATGATATTTTTGTAGTCAGCCATACACCTTCATCCGTATTTTTATCCGGCCATGACGAAACATTATTGTACATAACGCTGTGATAGATTTACGGCAGTTATTCGAAAGCTCAAACTTGTTACACGTTCATTAACATTTGCTTTCATCAATGAAAAAACATGTTATCTGATAATGTTTCAATTTTCTGTGTCGATAGATAAGCGGTTTGTTTTACGCAGTTGTGTGTATTTGGAGATATCAAACTCCTGTCAAATTTTAACTTCGTGAAAAAGAAATGTTATTTATAGCCGAAGATTTCGTCAGCTGCACATATCTGACTAAACAACTACACTCTACATCGTGATATCATACTTCGGATTGTTATGTGTGAACTTGGATCTACATGCAACTGTTACTATCGCTCAGATTGGTAACGGTATATTGAATGTTTACTTCTAAATACATAACTTCCCGCAACTAATGCAATTCGGAAAACAGTCTGCACGAAAGCACATTTGTGAAGTGTTAAATTTTCAAAGTCTAGTTTCTGTGTTTCATGCGATGATTAGTCACGCTTCATAGAATATAGTCGTTCCACAAATCGTTGTCCTGTACAGAATCATTTCATTTTGATTTCCCGGAGCTAATTTTTTAACGTTATCCTCGAATGGTGAAAATGGTGAACGTTTTTACCGGTTTCCCACAGTTTATTAAGTTGAACTTCTAGACTGATTTTAATTATCGATTTTGTTTTACTGAAATGGATTATGTAGTGAACATTGCCAATAATAAAAGAAGTCCGAATGTAAAAGCAAGCAAGTTCATCGGAAAGTTGTGAACACTATGTATGATTCCTTGTAAAAGTCGGTATTCAAGGTTTTGTGGCTGGACATGTCCCACTGAAGTGTAATCTAAAACAATGACTAACTAACTAACTATATGCTTGAAAACAAAGCTAAGTTTAAACTGAATTCAGTGGACTACAAATGGGAGCAAATATGATGAGTCCTTGAGGGGACCTAAGACTCCCTTTTGTAGGTAAACGAATGGTCCGCCGTAATTTTGGTTTACGAAGACAAACGTTTATGTCTTCAACTAAGAGATGGAAGTTATAGGAAAGCCCCCACCAACAAATCCTTGATTTTCTATCAAATAGCTTAAGACTAGCTGTTCATTAAGGCGGAGTCAATCGACGGCGTAAAAATATATTGAACCAAAAAAGGTGATTCCAGATGCGAACGCTAATCAACGGAAAACAGCAGGCGTCCGATTCTATAGGGCATCGGTATTGCGTATGGATAAAGATGAGTAATATGAATGAAAAATGACCTCTAGTTTCACATAGCGAAATCTGATTTCCACAAAACCTTCAACAGCCCTCAAGTAAATGCTTTTACGAATGGTCAAAAAAATAAGTATGTTGAAATAATTCACCGTTGAAGCTTAAGCTGAATTCGAACCAGCCACAGCAACAACATGTCCAGAGGAGACGAACGCTCCACGAGCTGAACCGAGGAACAGTCTTTCCAATAGTGGAAACATTGAATCCCCTTAACAACTAAATCAGAGAAGAACGACGACGAAACAGTGCAATAGTTCAACATTTACTGTATTAACACCAGTCGCAAACACGACGTCCGTGCATTACATGTGGCAGAAAAGTGGATAAATACTGGAAATCTACATGCATAGGTTCACATCAAATAGAATGCCATCAACATCGCAGTTAAACGATAAATTGTCTCAATCACTTCCGCGCGCACACAACGTCGGTTGGTGAGTTTTATTCAGCACAGCTTCGAGTTCTGATTGAATAATAATATTTTGAGAGGCAGTTGTGTCACTTTGGCAACCTGTTATAGCGAGGTTTTCAAAAGTGATGACACGCGATTCCAATCATCAGATTAACCAGTATGAAATTATTTTCCACAATTTGTTATGCAACGTTGTGAGATATCTCTCAACCTCTCTTGCCCTTGTAAAAACTGTTGTAAGTAACCTCAGAGCAGAAAGGCCTACGTGGAAGTACCTTACTGGCTTACTGAAATATTGGATCCCACTTGGAAAATAATAATCTTTACATTTTTCTGAAGGGTTCCCTGGAAACAGCAGAGACATTGAAACGCGTGCCGTTGAGCTCACAGATCACTCATTTGAAGGACTTTGATTCCTTTATACAAGTGTTCCTTGTCCTGAGGGATTGTTGTGATTTTAACCCTTGCCTAAACGGGTATATAGGTATTCTGCTTAGTTACCTCAAAAACTTCAGATTCCTGTGAACGGGAAAATTGGAATCCAATTTTGAATGACCATTTCTGGATTAATATTCACGAAATATCCGTAGGTAATCCATCACGGATAGAGTCAGAAGATTCCCTCTTATACATGATTAGACGATAAGCTAAGGATTATATTGCCAGGGGTATTTTGCACAAACCGTCATGAAAAAATTGAAGAGTTCAACTCAAATTTTTGTCTTCCTAACTCTACGAAGCTTGGTCTCACTTTACCTCAAAAAACGAACCAAAATATAGCTTAGCACTTTAGGTTTACACATCACTAGGCATGACGCTGACGCGATATAGTGATCAGCTAATTGTAAACCAAGCAAGAGGAGTCGATACCTTCAGTTCTGCAGTTTTATCCCAAAGGCTTATAAGTAAGGTTCAATTTAGACCATGTTTTACAGATCCGGGCGTATTTGCGCTCTGAGTAGGCTGCGGGTTTAACAACCGAAAACAAAAACGCTATTGGCAGTTGGACATTAAAAAAAATTCGCAGAAGTTCACAACATGCAAAAAATGTAATAAGCCATTCCAGACAGCCTAAAAAAAGATATACTTTCGGTCATGCTATTCAAAGAGGATTATTCAATAAACGATATCAGGCACAATTTGGACACCGCTCTATCCTGTACGAATGCGCCTACGTAGTCATGCCTTGTTCTTATCATTAGGGGATCACCTATATCCAATCTCGAATTCAAGTTGTCTAAACTATCGGTCTTTTACGTAACCTCTTGGTTCATTCACAGCTACAGTCCCCTTCACATAGGCAGAAAAGATCGACACCTATCCTAGCAACAGGTTGCCAACTTGACACAACTGCCTCTCAAAATATTATTATTCAATCAGAACTCGAAGCTGTGCTGAATAAAACTCACCAACCGACGTTGTGTGCGCGCGGAAGTGATTGAGACAATTTATCGTTTAACTGCGATGTTGATGGCATTCTATTTGATGTGAACCTATGCATGTAGATTTCCAGTATTTATCCACTTTTCTGCCACATGTAATGCACGGACGTCGTGTTTGCGACTGGTGTTAATACAGTAAATGTTGAACTATTGCACTGTTTCGTCGTCGTTCTTCTCTGATTTAGTTGTTAAGGGGATTCAATGTTTCCACTATTGGAAAGACTGTTCCTCGGTTCAGCTCGTGGAGCGTTCGTCTCTTCTGGACATGTTGTTGCTGCGGCCGGTTCGAATTCAGCCGAAGTTCTAACTTTTTGCCATCTGGTTTACTCAAACTAACCAGTATGTGCTTCAGCATCACTCTATATGAGAAATAGTTGATGGACCCTGTGAGTTTCCTGTAGGGCCGGAGAACATCCAGCCACTGCGTGATTTCAAAGTAAAATCGACTGAGATATTTTGGAGATCACACAGCTTGATGGAGTTGAATGCCTTAAGAAATGAACATATCTCCGCAGATTGCTACAAAACAGTGGTACTCAAATTGGTTCGCCTTCCTCCGGCGTTTGAGTCGTTTACCTGCATAAGTGCTCCGATGAGAATATGTGTACATGATTTCTGTAAACTGTGGTACATAGATAACTACTTCCAAGTTTGCCAAGGCCGGATTCTTGGCTGAAAAAGATGGTAATGCTGTTCACTGAAAGGATATGGGGAACACAGTACAATAAGTACTGGTGTGTTGATCGATTTTCAGTAAAGAACAGAAGGTTATTATTTTATGGGGCATTCTAACTAGGATTCATTTGCTATAAGCTGATTACCGAAAGAATTACTGGCAGCTTTTGAAATTAGACACACTGTTTGGAAGAAACATTTGGAATTACTATCGTTCACGTTGTATAACAGCTCACACATGGTCAGTATTCTCATCCGCAACGAAATTTGAGTCTCTAATTTCGTGACTGTGAAACAAGTGTTAACAAAAAGCTAATATTATCATAACGGGCTTGACCTAATAATCATATGCCTATATTTAAAAACAACTGGCCTGTCCGAATTTTATCGCAAGTGATTCAACAAAATCGTTCTGTTCATACTAATGGAGAACCGGATGACCAATTCTTCTTATTCGGCCTTCTTTGACGGTGTACAACCTGAAGCGCCTCTCTAAAAAGGAAACATTTGCTAAACACAGTTACTCACTAGGGGATTAACATATATAAGCTGCTCTATCGTTCGCTTAACTAGATAGATTGAGCTGTTCTTAGCTAGTTAGGGTTATTTTTCTCTAGCAAAATGTTTCATGCCTATCCACCGTGCGCCATGCTGTTCCAGGCGTTTCTGACTGGAAAGCACATTAACTACCTTGGCCAATGTTAGGCAAGTCGTTTATTCACTGCATGATTAGTCGGAATTTCACTTACAATAACCAGATGGCTCCAATTCTAAAAATTTTATGGTGATCCGTTTTAACCGTGAACTTTTATTCCGACTAGACGGTCTTGTTTGCGTTTCAGCTCATATATATATGCTTTGTCTGAACGTCAAATGATTTAACTTGAATGGCTTTCATCGAGTGATAGTATGTCCAATCTCATTGTATTTGGTAAACCTACATGCAGTAGTGAAGGTCTTTCAGCGATGAGAGTTTGAGATATTGGATCAGATCAAATCGGCCTGGGGTACGTTACCAAATGACCGACCTAGTAAGTCATGATGCAGTCGATGAATCTTATTATATCGGATTATCCGGATGACTTATCAATTTTGCCACATTTAAGGTAAAATCCGCACCAGATTGCCCCGGTCACCGTTTTGGCTCTCTGCCACCGATGGACAAAATTTCCGTTTCCCCGGCCATGTACCAAGACAAAACTACGATAGGGCCACGTGCAATGGCTGTTTTAGCCTTGTTGATTGATGAGTCAACTCAGTCACCTGTGAATGGCAAATGACGCAGTTGCTAAAAACTACTTCGAGGAACCATATAAAAAATAGAACAACGATGTTTCGTGCAAAACTGTCAAGTGACTGATTTACTTGACGAGATTAAATTTAAAAAGCTACATTTGCTTGACCTACACGATGACAAGTCTGAAGGATGTCTCATCTAATTAATGTTCTGTTTTGTTCCGTGTATCCGTTGCCTCCATAAGCATACATAGACTATACGAAAGGACTGAGTGAAGAGAATATCCGTAGTCGGAATTTTCAATAACTTCTAATCAACTATCCTGCAACTGAGAGTGCAGACTCAATTTTGAAACTCTTAGGCCGTTACATAAAGGGGATGAGATATTTGATTATACGTTTTTCTCTTTGTGCTGCTCGGCTAGTCCTGCGTCAGCATCTTCCATTCAGAACTCACAAACAGTGAGCAGATTCGTAGAGCATGAGTATCGCTTACGAAATCTATGTTATACCTTGGTGCTGGGGTAGAGGTCTTCAACTACTGCCAGGAGAGAGTTGTGCAATAAGATCATTGCTTTGGAGATCATAGGAAGGAACAAGAGTGATCGGTCTTTTGTTGCGCCCTGATTGCAACCGATTTGAAGAAAAATTCGAATGTTAACTGTCTCCTTGCTTTCCGTAGACGGTCAGTTGACAAGAAGCGATCAAAAACTATTGTCGATAGTCCCGCTAATTATGTGACAGCCCTTTAAGACGTCAAAGGATATCTGGTCTAGAACCGGTGGTTTATGAGTTGATAGATTTTTAATTTGGTTCTGACTCGTAACACTAAAATCTAGAGGAGTCAGATTTCGTATTCTGGCCACCGCGAAAGCGATCGGAATTCGGTTGCGCAATCCACAACTGTGCGCTCAGAAGAAATTTGTTCAGACCCTACGGTTACCATGGCCCCCCATTACCCACTTGACAACTCCGGAGGTCAATTTTGTCACCTAATTTTCGTCCAATTTACAACCGTTTGACGTAGTTATGTGACTAATTGCTCTTGATTTTTTTCCTGGCTTGATAACCATGATGGTATAAAACGTTATGTAATTGGCCCGATGATGAATAACCGAAAACAGACTGTTTGCCAAAATCACCTTTGACTTCTATTGCACTCATGGGTGTATTCGAATCGTTGAAATTCTAGTAAGTCGCTCGTAATTTTCCATTGTATATAATTACGAACTGTTTATCCTCGCCGTTGAACGCACCTACATCTGTATTTGTAGGAGCAATAGATGTTTGAGCTTGGAGAGTACCAAGCCTGCGATTTTGTGCACAATTCAGTTTCAGCCTTCGTATAAGACGCGTTGACAGTAAAACCGAACATCTCTTGTGAGAGCCGTGATATAATTGCACTGTGGTATGCTGAAAAAATCGCACGTTTAATCTGTTCTAGCCGATACCAGCTCCATGTTGAATGTTTCGATGTACTAAGTCGCGGACCCTCTGATGAAAAGCGTCGGAGGTTTCTTCAACGATGACCTGCCTATGATTACCTATCCTAAGTATTACGATGAATCCAGACCATTCAATCTTTTCCGGTTCAGTCTTCATCCTTGCGCAATTCGTCTTTAGACACGTTTTGGCGGATATTTCGTCCGGTTCCTTGTAGGTATTCGGAGCCAATTATCCCGTGATCACTTTCTTCAGCTGCAAATGTGTTATTCGGATTGGTATCATGTCAACCTCGTTGGTAAGAAGGTAGTGAAAACCAAATGCAGTCGGTCAATTCTTCATTTACCGTGATCGATGATATGCTGAAATAGTCCAGCTTCCAGTATTGCCTTAAAAACCCCTTCCGTAAAGGAAGATGTTACAGTGTCCATTAAATAGCACGTGAAATCATGTTTCGAGTGAACAGAATCTCCTGGTATTAAACTTTGGGCTAACTTGAAGGGTTTTTTTGCGCAGACTGTTGTTGGGAATAACACAACGTTTATCAATAACATGTTTAACACGACGCCCAAACTGTTCAACTTCTTTCGTACTAAATTTGTCGTGAATATCTTACGACTTGTCGGCAACCTTATACATAGGATTCGATCTATAAATTACCTCATTCAAACAAGCAAAGTTATTCACTTGTCATACTGATTTCGGAAGATCCAGCAGTATCCTGTCACAACTACTTGAAGTTCTTAGCTGCGGGCCTAAATTAAATGCTTCACTGCCTCCCTCACCGATTTTCCTATCATTGTAAAACAGTCACATTACGGATGAGCAGTTTGTCACCGCACACATTCTCCCCAAATTTCGGTTGATGTGAGGCCCAATATATATGAGTTTCGCCGGGAACAGAGGTCACGTAACTCTTCTAGTTTGTAAGGACTCAAATCACGTCCGTGTGACGACGCTACCAGAAAGCAATTTCACTGCCTACAATAAGCATAACTGATGAGTCTAGTCGAATCAATTGACCTAGTGAGAACGGCTGAATCCGTTTACTGTAGTTTACTCTGAGGTCACTATCACCTACCCAAATGGCGGAGAGTCGAAGTTCCAAGAACTCACGGAGTGAATTCGGCATTTGTCTGAAGGCCACTTAGGGGCAATCGCACTGCGTTTTGTGATAGCACATCGTTGTTTCCACCGAGATATGACGTTTACTGGTTCGTCAGAATGGTGTCTAATTCCAATGGGCAACTGTAAATAGGCTACATGTTAAGCTTCATGCAACTGTTGCACCATTTCTTCTGTTGGGAAGGTTATCTTCAGTAGGCGAGGTGTCTTCATTCAGGTCAAGTACCGCGCGGGGGCAGACGAATCACGTGCCGATTGTTAGATCAGAACGATTAGTGAGTGATCTTAAGAATTCTCAGTGGTCCACATCATGCAGTTACTGAATAACGACATTAAGGCTTTTCGAAATAGGATAACTGCATAACGACGCTCTTCCGAATGCATTCACCAACTCGTTGAGCCTCATTACAACTACTTCAGACGTATGTATTTGTCTCGGACCGGACGTATCCTAATCGGATTTTCAATTTGTTGCAGCTGACATGTTGTAAGGCCACCAGGTCCTCAAAGCCAATCCCGGCATGCCCGGTAACCTGCAGTGAACGTAGCACTGGAATATGTTTAGAATCAGAGCGCCTTCAAGGTTGCTGTGAGGAAGTATCACGATAATTTCTGATAATTTCTTTCCCCCATACTCTACCCAAGTTTCTAGAATCAAATGACTACTCTGAAGTAGACTGAATGCAAATATTGATTGACGCACAACTGTGTGCATATTTGATATTATCGTGCAAGATGTGCTGGTGCCCCTACTTACAATATTTGCTTTATATCACCTGGTAAGATGAAGCGATTGGATTTTTGCCGCTTCTTCTCTCATCATCTTGACTCGGTATTTCAGACATAGTTGCATAAGCTTCTTGGTTTTTCAGTAATTTGGTTGCAAACGTCTGCATGATTGTTCATGAATAACAGTGTCGGGTAGTAATTGAACCAGCAGGTTTACTGGATAGTGTCACATCAGTTGAGAGCTATGGCTTCAGCAATCGACACAGATATGATCGACCGGTCACCGGCTTCGACCGACCACTGACCTCTTTCTGATTAACAGTTCTGTTCTCAACGTCAGCTAGGCGAAGTGAGCATTGTGGCTTGTCTTCAACAAGACGACAGGTGAAGTGTTTATTGAGGAACGGACTCTGCGGCACACTGTAATCCTTTCGTGAGGTCACGAACGATATACATATTGAGCACTCATATGCTGGAGTTTCGGTTAGGTTTTCTTTCACACTCTTGTAGACCGAGGGCAGAACTACTGAAAAGTTAAGGATGCTCGGGTCTTATGCAGAATAACTATTGCAATACTACTTTATGTGTGCGCCCGTCTGTTACAGACCTGTAACTTTGAGGTCACTGTTATGAAGTACATGCTTTGTTGTAGTACTGCATTCATTTCAGGTACACAACCAACAACTAACAGTCGATTACACAGAATAATGTTTAATCACAAGGTTGCTAACAAACTTCATGAGAAATTGCGCAATACAAATCTAGAGATAAGATTTGGTAAAAACTGGAAAAACTCATGAATGTTGCATGAAGGTTTGAGTCTAAAACATAGAGCAACTCTCTATAGATTAGACTTGAAATTGGGCAGGGGTTTGGGGTCAAATGTTACGTACTCAACAATTGAGGAATCCACAACTTATTTTAACCTATAAACCTTACGACGAACGTTATAATAGTTGGTTCCACGTGTCATTTAATGGTGTCTCCACGGATAATTTTACACCCATATTTTATACCAGACAATCTGTGGTTTTTGAAAAAGTTGCAACATTGCGATGTAACTAAAGCATTTTACGTAAAAATTTGGCCACTGTTTAGTTAAACTCCTATTATTTCCTAACCTGTTGATTGGTTTTGAAGAGTGTTAAAAGGTTTAAAACGTAGTTATGCTCTTTATGAGTGATCCTCACTTCTGAAGAATAGTTATAGAGTTAAACTCTCCAAGAGAGTGGCTAGTCAAGATCAGTTGTAGCCTTTAGGAAACAGTCAAATTTAGTGGACTGTCTGAGCAATTACATTCGAATGTGTTCATTTTTTAAGATCATGGTGAAATATGCAATTCATGAGGATGGTCAGGTGTGAGGTGCGAACACACTGACCACTCTGATTGTGGTTGGCATGTTATAACTACGCAACTGCACAATGATAATCACCTTATATTGTTTGTCACTAGTGAGGCACTTCATAAGACCTTGTGCTGAAGCATAACAGTACACTTTATGCAATAATTTCTGGCAGTTTTTTTACTTATGTTCTCTGCATTGGCTGAAACAGTAACATCAAAACTGATGTTATCCCAAAATACTTATGAAAGTTTTTCAGTTCACAGGATGTTGACGTTGGACAATACAAAGTAGAATAATTTACTGTCATACCGTTAACACATTTGGAGCAATGCATAACATTGGTTGACGGAAGTGAAAATCACCAATTTCAGCCTCGGATTGATAATTCAAAAACTAATGTGAATCGGTCGCCAAAACGAGAAAGTAGGAACTATGAGTCATCCTTAAACCGATTTTGTGTATGTGTTCGTTTAGCACATATTCACTGTTAATTTGTTTGCTCCGGCATCAACCTTGGAAAATCCACATTTAGCTCGAGAAAACCCGGCGTTAGGCCGCGACAGATTTTATGGCTACGTGACATTCTGAAACAATTCATCATCTGTTTTAATAACTGTGTGTAATGCATGTTGCGCACTGTCGTCAACATACTATTTTTATACACAAATATTCGTTTGGAGTGTACTCCCATTTTAAAGTATATCAAATCATTTAACGCGGTTTTGTTCAAACTCTGTTTAAAGGGATATGCGCATCACTGCGATGAGTTTTGAGGGGGTAGTTTTCAGATTGAAAGGTAATATGGTGAACTAACGTACGGTAATCGGGTAACAGTTAAGTTATGCATATTCAGAACAATCTGTCTCATTGTTTATGTCCGTATTTTGTCCACACCCTGAGAATACCTGAAACACATGTCTAGAAACACATTTTATAGTGGTCACACGGAGGCAAACCTGGTGCTTCTAACCCACTGGTCAGCGGTCCTTAAAATTAATACATTTCGTGAGTGCTGCTGACCGGAGATTTTAGCCATGATTTGCATGTTCTGTCCTGGAAATGCGTTCATGGGCTGCGTATTTTGAAACTTGCTCCGTTTTCTACGCAAGAAGTTTGAGTTTTTAAACCCTGGTAGTATACAGACTGGACCAATTGATGGGTATGGTAATAAAACGCCCGATTTTGGCAGATAATTATCCAGGTCCTTATCGCTTAGGGAGACAGAATGTCAGTTGTTCAACTTAACACCAAATGTGGAAGATGCGCTCAAATGGTTTTGTATAGAGCATGATTGCTACTGTTAGTAGGTCAGTTCTTCCTTTGGTGAAGAAAAGATAGGGATAGCCTTAAGTAAAATGGCAATGCTCCTTCCTTGAATCACTGGCTATCCGGACCGTTTAAGTTATCACCTTCCACCTCGTATGACGTAATCATTCCAGTGACTATTCCATATGCGTTTAGTACGCACATTTGTCTTTGACAGATTACTTACGACACATGGGTAAACTAGCGACTGCTGAGTCTTCTCCAAATACGCTTGAAAGTTCAGTGGTCTTCTACCAGAAATCGCTTGCTGTCGTATTAGAAGCAGGTCTGTGAAGTCCCTCAGTATATTGTTTTGTTTCGTCCAGTGTTTTCTGGTGGATGTAGGACTCAACAATAACTCTTCTCGATGTGTTGAACATCACATATAATTAAAAGCAACTGCCATATATGAGTGTATATTTCACTCAGACTGTTTCAAGAAGAATTAATATACTTGAAAATTGCCTCTCCAAAGCTCGTTAGTTTTAGATATATTTTTAATTACACTTCATTCTACTTTACCTAAGACTGGAATGACCTCGTTTTCTTGGCGGGTGAACGGCCTTCAGAGTGAGAATAACTAAACACGATTGCTGTCAAATAATCTTGGGGACCACTGAGTGAAGACAAAGCCAATTCGCCTAGTTTCCGATCAAACTAAGATGTTTGGGCCTCTTCTTCAAAGACACATTACTCATCCAAGCAGAACAACAGAGCTACATCAATTTGCGTTAAAATAACTGTCCAACATGGTCATCTTTCTTGCCCTCATCAGTGATTATTAAATGGAGGCCAGTATACCAAATAATGTTGTGCAATTTCCTTCAACTCCACTTACGTTGAATATTGTGAACTAATATTCGATCAGGACAATACATGACGAATCTTTACGACTGTTGTTTTTGGCGTTTCTAGTCTGCCATATATATACATATCTTCAAAATCAGAACACCCATGTCACAATAAATGCTAGACAAGGATTGATAGGTTCATAGGTCATTACGGAAAGGCGACAAATCTTTGTTCGTGTGTTTCCGTCTCAGGTTGGTCAGGCCGGATCACATTCTAACTCTATTAAACTGATCAATAATGAAATCCTGAAACTATCGTTTTTGCCTTCTGCGAAACATGCATTTATCGATGTAGCAAGGTTCAAGATTACTAGGGTGGTAGCGTCGTGGGCGCCTTATGCGAATGAGTTACACGGTAGTTAGAAGGGGTTTTTACGCACATGCCCTTAAACCACAGAGTCAAATGACGATAACTTTTGCCAGGGGGTGACAGTCACACTTTGACAAAAATGACATAGGTTTGACAAACAATGCTGGTGGTTTGAAGCGAATCTTCCTGCTCTGCGTAGTTATCGATATGAATGAAGTAGGAACCAATTGGGTTGGAAATGTTTTTTTGTGCTGTCACTAATACACTCCCGATTTTTTCTTACGGATAACTCTAACTGGCCTGAAAATGATAGGTGAAAACCTAATCAAAAACTAGGAGAAAATTGGATAATCCATCGTTAAAGTGCGGCATCATGATGGGGTAGGTAGTTTGACATTGATGTGCTTCATGAACCTGGATTTTTTCTTAAAATTTCGGTTGAAAATTAGCATCTTACAGATCAGTTGAAGTACGTATTTATAAGTATAATAAACTCACCGTTATCAACTTTTCCACACACAAGGTAAGTGCTGTCAAATACGGGTAACCTGTGGAATGGTTGTTTGAGTTCATGCAGAGAAGAGTTAGTAAAGTATTTGCTAGTGTCTGAGGACTGATCAGTGTTCGCTCCCATTCTTAGGACGATCCGCGACAGTTAACTGGAGTGATTTTCATCGTAATGTAAATAAGTACAAACAAACTTTAAGTACTTGAAAATTTTACACTTAATTTGTGCACAAATCATCTTTCTTGACACCCAGTCACCAACAGTTGAAAACTTTGGCCATCAAAACGTAATTTTCAACTCCGCCAGGTTTTTTTAGGAGAACGTGAATTTCGGGCGTAAATGCAGCCTACTGACTTTATTTATCTGTGCTCCAGCTGACAATGGTACTTTGCACAAAAACAACATTGCACGTATATGCCCCATTTTTTTAAACACCTCAGACGTCAGTCGCCGTATCCACCGAGAGGTTGGTATCAATCTCAGAAGTGAAGAATAGACAGTAAGACCAATGTGATAGCAGGACCAAAACGATTTGGAGAGGCAGTCATGTATAATAGCTTTTCTCGAAAATCATGAGTACTCATGTTTGGTTAAAGTAAGGTATCCAGGTCTTTAGGCAAACATTACAAGTGCATAATACAGAAATACCATTATTTCCTGTTATATCGACGTCTACTCATTCGGATCGATCGGTTGAGGTTGAGAATAAACCAGTTTTGAGTCAGCTCTTCAGATAACTAGACTGATTTAAATTCCACGTTGAGAAACGTTCCCCTTCTGACCTTATGTCAATTTAATATTGAGGTTAAAAGCTAACTTTGAGTTTTGGTTTCATTTTATTGACCACCATATAGATATAGCTGAGAGCAGATATGCTAAGTTACATATCTACGACCTGTTTGCATGATATGTGATTGTTTTTGAACGAAAGTCATGCGAAAAATTTAATTGGATTGCGACGAGCAAACCTTTCGGTACTGCGTTAGTTGACATTTCAGTCAATGGGACTAACGAAAGCGCAAGTAGACAGACAGGCGCACGTTAGCTAAACAGGTAACGTTTGTCTTGCAAATAGCATTAAGCTTAACATAGACCGCTAAGTGGTTCGGCCGTTATTCACGCCTAAAATTTTCTCAGATTATAAATTTTTCACTGGTAATCAGTCTTAATGTTGCTAGCACGATGTGCGACATTTCCAGTAGGCCTTGTAGTTAAATCTCAGACAGTGGACTATCCGAAAAGGTACTTTTGATGGAGTCGATATACAGAGGTGACCGACATGTTTACCCGAGATCTAAATGTATAACCAAACCTTTAGATAATGTCTGTAGCGCTGATAAACCTTGTTTGTCACTATGCCCTCAACTTACCAACCAATCAGCAGTGCCCGTAGCTGTGTGGTGAACTCCTGCTGCGGATGTAATATCTTTTGGTTGTTAAGACTTTTGTTAGCGGCATTCTTCAACACATCCGAGAAGTGGTCATTAGGAGATCGAGATAAAAATACTAAAGTTTGAGCTAATTTTAAACGTAATAGTTGTACCTCTGCGACATTCAATAGTTTGAGTCATCAACCATGTAAAACCAACTTTTTTCTACTAATTTTAATTTCATTTTCTCTTTGTCGAAATGGCATCTACTGTTGCCTTGAAGTTTAATAATGATATGTGTTGATCATCATAATATTGTCACAATGACGCATGACTGTCTAGTGTGTGGAAATTTCAGCAAAGGGTTAGGAGACCAAATCATTCTGATCCACTGTTACAAAGGTCAAACACACGGTCACATAGTCCGGGCCGATTGTTGCTGTCTAGTGTGCAGCGAAACAAAATACGTACGTCTGACAAGTATTACTGTGTTAAAAATTTACCTGATTGTAGTACCAATGAAATCTTTTTTGTTAAACAATACGTCGAATGATCCTTGGAGCTGTTTTGAACGATTTCGCTTTGCCCAACGTTTGCCAACCTCAGTTGTTCCCTTCCGTAGTATTCCGTATAATTTCCTGCTTCCGCTTTCATTATCAAGTGATGCGACTTTCGGACTTGACTCTGGAGTGGTGTCGAATATTTTGAACCCACAGTTGTGATTTACCCAAGCGAAATACGACAAAAGCCTACCAGTTATAGTTGACACTCGAAATGGTAATCTCCTTTAGCCTTCTATCGGGAAAACGTTATCGGATCAAGTTACCTAGACGGGCCATGATAGCTTGTTTGATATGGTAAATTTTCGAAATGGTCAGTGGTTCACAACCAAAGGGTGTAAAACACACATTACACCTGTGCAAGCAGGGTATTGTTGCGCTTTCTAAAAAATTAGAAGATGGAAGTGTACACAAGATGCTTTTAATTAGTGACATGCAGTTCTTGAGAGCTGCGAAAGAAACACTGTGGTGGAGGCCACTCTACTATGAGGAACGAGTTTTATGGAGCACTGTCTACGCTGTTGCGTTATTTGCATTGATGGAAATGTTGGTTTCAGTATTACTGAACCCTCTGGAAATTGTTTGTTAAAATTTATCACACTACTTTCGAACAAAGTGAAAAAATAAGCAGTCGTCAACCGAACTCTTAACTTGTCCAACGGATGCTAATATCTAGTTCTCTAGGTCCAGTAATGTACCAATGCGTCATGGGAAACGTAATTTATTAATATTTATCAAATAGGCTACTACTGTTTACGACTGTCTATCCTCTATTTACTGATGAACAGCATAAGGTGATGTTCGCTTTGTCCTGGTAAACACGACATTAGCCTATGCTATTAGATACTCTTTTCGGAGCTGATTTCGGTGAATGTTGATCTGTCCTTGAAACTTGGTCATTTCTAGCTCATGTGCCTGCAGAGTATGCGAAATGTTCAAGCCATCTCACAGCGCATCTTCTCTTATTCCACTGCTCGGAATTAACAAGTACAAGAGAAGCAAAGGCTTATTCAGATAAATCCAGACGTTCCATTTTGTTGCAGTCTTCGCATTACCGTAGACATTCTTAGTCCGCCTCATCCGAAAAGAAGCATTTGACTCACGTTTCGTAGCTCTTACAGTCCGTCATTAGTGTGTATCTTTGTCATGGCCATGTCGCTTTCAATAGGCGGAGATATGCACTGCTGACAGGCTCTCACATGAGCAGAACTCGAGCCGGGCTTGTTGAATATCTTCGGAAATGTCAACTCCACACTTAACTGTGAGTGCACCTCAATTGTTGTCAACCAGTTCCCCCACCTCTTACCAATACTGTGCGGAACAGCCGGTCCCGGTATGTTTTTACCAGAAACGGTTAACGTGATTCTTATTCACCTTTTCAATCACCGAGAATTAGCTAGTCTACTTAACCTAATGAACAGAATTTCTCTCGGAAACTGACCAATATAACAGAACGTGCATAGTGTATGTAACTCTCTGGGTGCATTTCTAATCAATGTTTTCAGGCATATATTTCACCTGAAAAACGAAAGTCGACCAGTTGTTGTAAGTGATCTTGTAACAATGGAACTGGTGGGACTAGTAAGGCACAATGAACTGATTGGAGCCCGATACTAGCCTCAACGCGGTGGAAATAGAAGACGAGGTACTATGAGTACGTTTAAAGCTCCCTAATGTTTCTGGCTACACGCACGTTTAAATGTGGCAATAAGTTATACGGCTGATCGGAAAATGTGAGACATAAGTGTCAATCATCCTACCTGAGTCGGGAAAGGTTCTCCTGTCTCTCCGTTGTTGGATCAATGACAGTAAGGTAACGAAGATACTCATGACTAGGTGTGATCGCAGCATTCCAGTCGATAGACACATGAACACGAAATATGGTCGTATACAAACTGCTCAGCTGCAACCTGTGAACATCATAGATTCGTAAAACGTAAACAACTTCATGTTAAGATTAAACACACGTTAAATGTGGTGCGAGGTATTTCTTGTCTGATTACCGCCAGTAACTAACATTGATTACATAAATGTGCTTCTCTTATTCACAAAACAGCGATAACAGTCAGATCTTACGACTGAAGAGGGGTTTGTAAAAATTCTTTTTGTAGGTATTCACGACGAGTGCCATCTTGAGGTATATCATTACCGTTGGACAAATAATCCGTCCTAATGAGGTGTATTATAATTAAGAGCTCGGGCAACCTCATTTGATATGGGGTGTTCCAGCAAAATGCCGAACAATGAAAATTGGTATGAAAACTCTAAGATTCTCTCAAGTTCCACCTGGTTGTTTTTGTCGTCTCAAGTGCGAATATCAGCTTCACAATAGGACCGAAATAACTCAGTAAAGAAGGCCAGGCGAGATAGAAAATAGGAATTGTTTCAGTAAACTTCAAATTGTAGTATATCGTTAGAAAAGAGTAGAATTAGTCAAGATTACAAGGAGCCTGTTCAAATGTGTGTTAGGACAGGCTTACCGTGAATTGCGGGCTAATGTACTGCAACAAAATACATCATACGTTGGACAATGCGTGCTGTAATGTGCCAGTAACCTTGGAGAATAGTGCGGATTTGAAAGAAAAAATAAACTTGTGCATAGTGTAGACTTTTGCTGTCTTCCAACACAAAGAAGTTGGTCAAGATAGCTGGAAAAAATATCGCTAACTGATACGCAGTCGTTGCAATACTCCTTGTTATCAATACAATATGTATTTTGATCCACGTAACAATTGTCATTGTTGGTTATTATGGAAAGACAAATATACGTGTGATGAACTGAGAGCTAGGCGAGTTGCGTAGTTTGTAATTTAGTGTATAAGAGCGAACAGGGGTCATTATTTGAAAGTTTACACGTTCAACTACCATAAAACTAACAAGGTTGGAAAGACCATCGTTAGAAGTAAACGGAAAAAGTGTGTACAGAAAGAGTGATAGGAACAGAAGAATGATTGATCCGTAATCACCAGCTGAAGCAATCAGGAAAAAATAATGAACAGTTGAACGTTCAGGGTCATTCGATATTTCTACTAACAACAACTAATACATTTGCCTCTAGATAGAATGGTTCCGTGTTTTCTGTTCAGTTTAGCATCTGGAGAAAATTTTGGTTGACTACTTTGGACATGAGCACAATAATTCGTTTGTTCTTCTGAACTCAGTGGTAAAACGAGCGAGTTTTCAGGCGCAAAATCTAAACTCACCTATTCCGATTAAACTACTTCAAGAATAATCTGACACTTTACCTCTACATAGGTGTTGTTCTTTCAAATACAAAAGTTTGAATTGTTCAGGCTATTTCATTTACGTCTTCGTTTAATCGTTATCGCCAATGAAAATAACAGCTCTGTTGCAGCTGTATTGGTTTCCAATACTTTGTTGTTTCAGGCTATTCTTGGGAAACAAAAAAAGCAGTCATTAAATTGATGTTACATTTTGTTATCCATTCATCAATATTTTAGGGCTTAGTCGTTTAAGCAACTATTGTAATCCTTTTTACCCGACGGTCTTCCAATTCTTGGATCACTTGTAAGCTCTAGCAGTTGAACTGTTAATCCCCGATGAATACTTAAACTGGCTTGGTTATTTAAAGATAGAACAGTGTGGTGGGGTTACACATAAATGAAAATTACACCACTCACCAGCCTCGCGCGGAAGAAAAAAATATTACTTATTCCGGACGAATATTTTATACCGAAATTCTACACTACCCTCTGCGTTACAGGAGGGCGAAAACATCGGTTACAATAAGTGTTGTCATCATGTGGGCATGTGTGAGCTTGTGTCTTTCCGGAAGTTACTGTAGCTTGAAGAAAGCTTCCGTCGAGAGGAACATGTTCACATAGGACAATAGTGGTCGTAAAAAAAGCCAGCACTCATGTCACGCCGTAATATTCGACAGAGTTTCCAACCAACAATATAAGAGTGATCTTGAGGTTCTCACCTGGAATACCGACAACATTATTCGGCAGTAAATTCGGGGTCCCCATAGTTTGTGATTCAGTCATTGTCTTTCGGGAATGCTGTCCCGACTGGTCACACCATAGTGGAATTAATTGCATAGTGCTTTGCGGGGTTTGAAAACTACATTAAGTTTGGCCGCTGTGAATCGTTAATACTTCGACCAACATTTTAAATAGCTGGTGGTATAATTGGAATGCCTTGTCTGTATTGTATAGATATCAATAGTTTCTTAGGTAATTCTAGCCAGTCGACGAAAATAACGTACTCTGTGAGTGGAACTCATGGAATGAGTTCAAACAAAACTCACGGAACTATATACCTTCCGACGTAAGGATTTCTTGTTAAATGTAATCAAACAAAGGACTGAACACTCTCGTACACGTGAAGAAATGAGCAGGTTGGGTGAAATTTGTGAGCAATTTTAGGAGAAAACATTATTCGTTGATTTCATTCGCTGATCACACTGGAACTTGCTAGAATTGTATATCGTCTCTGCGAACTGGATTTGAACCCCTGCCCGCATTATTACGAGACAACTATTTTGAATGCAGAGTCATTGTCGTCACGACTGTTGTGCCAAATTCATTATGAAATAGGCTACGCATTGATCAGCAGGGTGATTTCACAAGGAATGGAATCCGAGAGATTATGTGAAACGGTGTTATGAGTGTGGCACAAGTCAGTTTGATTCAGATAAGATCCAAGTGAGAAAATATGGCTTTACCAGCTGAGTTACGAAGCCACTCGGGAAAATTGGAAATCTCAAATTTGAACTCAGTTACCCGCCCAATCTACTATGTCATATGGCGTCCACTGAACGATCCAGCAGACTGACCGCTCAAGCAGAATTTCTTAAGGAATCACGCTAGAATCTATCAATGCCGCTGTTGAATTGCTGAAATTATATTACTAAATAGTGCGGCGGATTTCATAGTTTACATGAGACTCAATTGAGGAAAACCTGGTGAAGTCCACATGATAGTGGTTTAGGCGGTTATTGAGTCCAAACGTGGAGTCTGTAAATTCCCGGTGTGGCTCGGCAGAACGCTTGCCGCGTTTGAGCAAACTGTTTCTACCACTGGTTTTAACCCATCTGAAGCCCAAATTTTTCTAAACTAGTTCTCATCTGAATGATGAAATCTGACATTACTTGTAAGTAAAGCAATTTACATGTTTAAGTGTGGTCTCGATAGATTCCACCCTGAACTCTTTGAGATATCCTTCTTTGGCAGTCAGACTGCTGGATTCTTTAGTGATTTCCATATGACACATTGGGCTAAACAGATAACTGAGTTTAATTCACTGGTCGGCTATTCGAAACGCACTAGTTAAATAAACGACAGCTAGCAGGGTGACTTATTGGTCGGCAGTTTAAAACGGCAGACGTTCTTTCCATATGGGAGAAATTCACAAGGGATGTTTCTTTAGGAACTAAAACTGGGATATCTCATTACTAGTAAATGTGCCTATAACAGTGATTAGAACAGTTGGGTACTTTGGAATGACGTATGTAAATTGTGGATATCAGTAACTGAGATTCACCATATCTCTCACCAGACAGTCAATCAAGGCAGTCATATAAGGATGCAAGTTTCCTTTTAACTCTTTCCATGTAGACGAAGTCGAAGTGATTAAGGCTGAAGAATATATGAAGATAATACCTATCGTGGGTAGTAAATACAGTGCTTACATTCGAAAACTAAGGTCCTAAAGCCTTAACTTGTCGAGTTAACGGAGTCTTCCAGTTTAGTGAGTTCTCAATAAGATTAACAACTAAACCGCGTTGACCAACTGGACCGATGAAAAGGAAAAACATTGAAATCCAATCACAACCACACACAGTACATGGCTGGTTCAATGAAATCTGTAATTCCTATCTTTCTGAGAGATTTCTGAACATGGGGTTGTCGATAAGAGCAAACACAGCGCCTTTGTTTTCTGTGCAATCAAAATGGTCAGACAACCTTTGTACTGTTCGTAAAAAGTTGTGATAAAGATGTTAGACATGCCTGATTGGTCCTGCCTATTATGAAGTTGTTGGCTGTGTAGTTGACACTTACGAGTGAACTCGAGGGTTAAGGGACGATTTCTGGTTCTGAATTCGAATCAGAACAAAACTTGAGTCTAGTGTATCCTTCTCAAGTGGGGTGGCCGAAAGGCTTATCTGAATGTAAAGGCTGGGCTAAAGTGGGCAAGTGGTTCAGTTTGAAAAACGATGAAGCACTTTGAAATGCCTGTTCGCGCAGTACCTATTTCAAATGATCACAGATTGATTGTTTTAAGCGTTTTCACATGAGGTTTCTTCCAGCAGATGATAATCTTGCTCAAAGTTAAAGTGTTCAGGGTTGATTTTTCGTCTTTAACTGGGAGGGAATAGCGGATGGCTTATGGTCGTGTTCAGTAGTTGAAACAGAGAAGCTAATCACCGTTACCTTCATACTCACAGCACCAGTGAGGATACATTACTCTCTACATGAAAACCTAGTGCATTCCTTGTGCGAGGAGGATCAGTTGCAAACACCAAGCAGAATGGTGAAGGTTCCTTCCCACGTCATGGTGACGCGAATACTGGAATAATTGGTGTGAAGTCAAATGAACTCGATGCGCAATGAATGAAGCGCTTCTTTGCCTCAAACCCGAAGGCCTTCTTCAGTTCGGGGTGCACAAAACCCCTGTGGGGACGCAATTCGATAACACAAATAACGGTTCATTCTGGATGTATTGATAAATAACTACGAATTTTATATCCTAAAACAAGGAAGTCTTTAGTGGAATACTGATTCAACTCACTGTGCAAGATCTGTCGCGTCATGAGTGATACAAACTTTCCATCAGAGGTGGATCGGTAGAAGCAAACATGACAAGTGGTCACAACTTTCACCTGAATTAAGTCAACTAAATTTTTCACTGGTATACACTCAAGTCCCTGGACACTTTTCACCATCCCTGTGCCCAGTAAACATATTACCGAGACATTAAAGTGAAAACGGTGTAGTCCGTCCGTAAAATTGTCAGGTGGACAAACTTACCTCGTTCGCGACTTTGCCATCATTTTTGAGTGATATAAACTATCTACCGTTTGGTTAAACACCAGCACAAAACCAGAAAAACATATTCTTTACAACTGGTCTAATTTTCCCCGTTATTGCCTTGTTAATTATTGCTTTCTGTTCGGACAACCAGCTCAAGGACCGGCCGATTTAAAAACGATAGCGTTATGGCTGTCGCTTTTTCTTATTCTGGATGCCGAAGCTTGAATTCATTGCACGCGCTTCAGTAAATTAAGTCTCAATAATTCAGCGCAACCAATTCTGCCTTATTGAAGATTATGAACCTCGTCATTAAGACACTATCATCAATTGATCAACAGCTGGAATTTATTTTCGGTGTAAATTCTGAACTCTACAGAGGAACAGACATTACTTGGTCTCAGCAATTCATGACATAATGGCAACCGAAGTTGACTGCAGTATGATATCGTAGCCTACAACTTGTGCTCGTTGTTCAGTTTCATGCCAAGCACGCTGTAAAAGAGCGGACTACGAGTGAGGCTGACAGCAGAAGTTCGGTTGTATCAGTGGTATGTGCACCCAGTTAATCCGCTAGTAAAATAATGAAGCATTGACAGTTAGCTGTTGAGTGGTCGGGGATTTGGTTTATTTTCAAGTTGGACACCACTCATATTTGATCATGACGATCGCATTCACATGGTCTCTTTCGAACGAAAAGCACTAGACTCGAATTTTGCTCTCATTAGAGCTCAAGATTGAGAGTTTAGCGGAATCAGACTGGGATATTATGTTTTTTGACAACTATTTTCACAAGGACCTACGTTTGGTTATGGGTTCGACCCACATTTGCATAACAGAAATAAAAACCACATATATATACGCGTCCCACCTTACTCTGTTCACCAGGTAGTAGTCACATCATCAACTATACGAATGAGCGCAAATGCTTAATTGGAAAGGGTAAGTTGTTCATCAGCAGCCATTCTCTGACGACTGAGCATGAGAAAAATATATTTATCTATGCGTTCATCGTCTGGTTATAGGAAACGCGTACAAGATGGATGGGTGTGTTGTAGTTCTTGCTGATGAAATGTCAGCTGAAAACCATTCTGAATAGAAAACTTTTGGAAGGTCAATGGAATCTGTTTTTCATAAACAACGTTAAAAATGTTCACTCATCGTTGTATACTTCTGTTTGTCTTTATGCTCATATTTATTCCATGGACAAAAAAAGATCAAAAGTTTATCCCTTTTTGCGTTCGTTTAACTAAAGAAGAATATTCGCTGGACCATTCGCAGATGTGAAGAGAGAGGATGTACAAAAGGTGAATTGAATGAAAAGCAACCCGTTGACGTGTAACATGCTCAGCTATCTGGTGGTACAACAGACGAACACAAAGACGAAAAACACCATTAACAAACTCGCTTGCAGAAAAACAAGACACGCCTACACGAACAGATATACACATCCGTCTATCCATAGAAATTTTGTAGGGAAATAACCAAGAAACTGCATCACCGATTGATCCGACCGTGTTTATCTATCGAGCACTGCTTTAACCACACACACAGAGTCCGTGGTGGCCATAGAGTTTGTCACTGTCTTCTTTAGCGTTCTGCTATCAACTGGGGCAGGAATCGGCCTACACAATAATCTGTTAATTGAAGCCTCAAATTAAATAATTTCTTTCATTTTCTTTCAGTGTAATTGCTAGTTTCTTACTGAGTTAAAATAAGGGGCTGTAATTACTCATTTTCAATAAATAGATAATCGATATCGACACGTTTATGTCGGAGGTGATGGATCAGGACTGCCCTGGGAACAACGTGTGCTTCAGATCCCGACCTCTGATGTAGTCTATTCACGTCAGATGCCAAGTGCGGCAATTCTGTTAATTCATCCACTACAACTCAGTGACAGTGGTGAATATCGATGTGAGGCTCAACTGTCCGGCAAACGAGTATTTTCCGAACAGAAGACTGTACTGAACGTCACAAGTAAGTAGATATTTAGAAATTTTGGGTTGGATTCATTGTATTTCTTGTTATAAACTGGTAATTTTGTTAATGCTGTTCAACCTGTAGACGCTTTTCCTGTGGTACTGATTTTTGCCAGGAACTTACTTTAGTCTGCTATCGCGTTGATCCTATATTTAACGCACATACGAACAAATCTAACATGTCCCACCAAGCATGCAGAAAAGAAGTTTCTAGTAAACGTTTGTTACAAGTGTAATAAAGTGCCCACATTGTGACTGCTGCCCGGGACAAGGGGTTCCCAAAAGTGACCTTTAAGTTTACTGTGTGCAGAATAAAATGACAGACGAATATAAGCTAAACGGTTTAGTAATCTCTGATGGCGTTAATTACAGTTGAGAAGATAGTTGAATACATCTTCTCCTAAGCCGACCGGACTTTGCGAGCATTAGTTACCCACTGGAGAAGCTTAATATTTGCATACGCTAAGTGTTTTGTGCTTAACATGCAGCCAGTGGTGGAATGATCAATACGGCTGCCCCAGGAGAAATTGACGGCCAGCCGTGACAAGAATATACATTAATGACAAGTTTTAACGTGTGCGAAGATTGAGCAGGGTATCGTTTGAAAAGGAGCTTGCTATAAAGTCCATGTGAATCCAAAGGCTGTCGTAAACTGTAAGTAAAGTTTCATTCACATCGTGATATATTAATGAGGCGTCTGTGGTGATTCAGTATGTATCATTCAGATCAACAAACACGTGTTGGAACCATCTTGACAAGACTGTCAACTGCAATAAGTTAACCATACGCTAGAAAACAAGAGGTCTGACCACAATCAACTAAGGGGGGAAGTGTCAAACGAAGTTGAAACAAGGAAGTTGTGTAAGTTGCAGCTCACGCGACCAAATTACAGGTTATTTGTGGGCCTCTTTGCGGTTTTGAAGGTTGGCAATGATACGGTTATGGCTAAAGCAATGAGCAGCACGCACTAACTGTTCCGAAGTAACCTCTCTACAGAAAGATCCCATGAGATGAGTAAGGTTAGAGAAACCTGCTTGCTGGTTGAAGTGATCAGTTAGAATCTATTTTCGAAGCAATACAATCTGAATCAAGGTACATGCGCGGAGTCCTATTCTGGCAGGCCATTGAGAAAACATTTCATAGTAAATTCGTAGATTTATCGAATTTCAGTATTTGTTCTCTTTCAATCCGTAGCAACGCTTCTACTCGCGGACATCAAATTAACCGAGAAGTCTCATTATTTTAGGTTAGTTATCTAATCTCAAATGTGGATTAAATAGTTTTGGGTTCATTATCAGGTTTAAACCGATTGTAACGGTTTCCTTTGAAATTGGGTGTCAAGGAATTGCAACTGACATATATACTATCAATACGCAAACAGGTTTGTGGGAAGTAAAACTGGTAATGTTTTCTGCGAAATCTTTATTAAAGATCTCACGCACTACAATTGTCAGCTTGTAGAGGCAATGGCAAAGCAGTCCAAAACTTAGTTTGAAGCGGTCTATTGCTTCAGTCCGAATTTACTCATTTTGGTTAGTTGAATTAGTTGACCAACGAAGTTTCTACCATATGCAACGCAATCCCCAATCGTGGAAGCAAATCTGTATCATGAACGACTATGGCGATGGTTTTCGTGTTCACCGTTTGCTTGATCCACTAACCCTTCTAACTCTTACCGAAACCTACTCAAAAGTGGTGAAACATGAAAAGTTACAGAGATTCAGCGGGCTCAGTAAAAGGAGAACAACCACAAAAATTGAACCTTTGTGAGTTTCATTAAAGATGTTCAGATGAAATGGATTGACTGACTGGATCACATTCGTGCTATTCACAAAAACCTTCGGATAGTTGACCACCCTTTGGTTTAACCATCTGAAACATACTTGATAATGGATGGATGTGCTAACCAAACGGCTGTTTCGTAAAGGGATTTCGGTACCCCGGGGAATTTTGATTCCAGTGGAGTGAACAAACCTGTTTATCGTAGCAGTTGTTAAATCAGCTATCACAGATTGTGTTCACTGAGAAACAACCTGAATCCCCGAAGTTGGTCCAACGATTTAGAACACATTGATCTAGCTCAAGTACAATAGTGGCTCGAAACCAACTCGGAAGTTCTGATCACGGGATATCCATCAGACTGGGAAGACTAGTTCTGGTGTATTCTCCTTGGAAAATGACTGGGCGAGCTGAACGTCATTTGTACAATGTTGTGACTTTGTGACGACTTAGCCATGTCTGTTATGATGTCACTGACGTTTTGAGTAGTATGCAAATGCAAGAATTGGAGTGAGAACTTTAGTCAGGAGAACAATATGCAGCACCGATGAGTCCTTGTTAAAAACGGTTTATCTCTGTGAGGGAGCTGCTATCATAAGTGAATGGTGTATGGTTGAAACTAATCTAACCCCGCTAACGTATATCAGTAAGTCTAGTAGAAATTACACCTGGTAGCCCGCCACTCAGCTCATCATCCTGGCCATTTGATGAGGTTTCCAGTTTCCAGTGGAAGAGCTTGCTTAGTTGTAACCTCAATTCAGTTTTTGTTGTGTGTCCTAGTCTGCGAATCACAGAAGTATTCACAAATGCAATCTAGACTATGTTACAGCTGGACCGCTTAAGATCATGTTGCTGAGAATTGTCTTTTGGTTGAACTAAACCCACGAAAATTTCTTCCCCGATTATCGAAGCTGCACCCTATTTACTGCCGTTTTTATCCTCTGTTCATCTCAGTTTAAACAATGCTTACATTCCTTAAATAGTGTGAATCGACAGCAGATGAACATGACTTCGGTGGCACAACGAAGCCTCAGAAACACATCGTATAGACGCACGAATTATTTTGAGGTCAAGATAACTGCTGACATCATTCTAGAATATCAGACAAGTCTATCAGACAAAAGATTATTTGATAAGGCATCTTGTGGTAACGCAGCAACGTGTTATGGTCAGTATGTGTGTCTTAGTCACTTAGCTCACACTGAAAAGTGAAATATTTGTGTGTGGGTGTGTTGTCATTACGGATCAGTGTGTTGGATTACCAGTTCTAGCTAAACAAAGAGATAAATGAAAAGGATGGTCACTAGCTAAAAACTAAGATTTCGCGCTGAAAAGAAGCATGCAAATAAGTGTAAATTACGAACTGCATCTACTTTGGTTCAAATTAACTTCACAGCATTTCTACCCCACTACCTGACAGTAATTACGAGGGAATTCAAGTTCGCGCTGTAGAAAAACACCTTCAAAGATATGACATTTAATCTGTCCTATGACCATTTCTGGAACTACATCTAATGTGGTTATTTAGTGCGGTGCTTCTATAGTGAAATTCTTACTACTCGTGAACTTAATATAAGCAAGTGTAAGGCGGACTGTTTAGGTAATTAAGAGTACAGTGGATTGAATGATGTGAACTTACCGGAATCTGGGTAAACCGAACACCAAAGGATGACTGAAATGAAACTCACACAAGTCTTAACAAGCGCACCTCAGAAGCAGCGTGTAGAATGCAACGGAGGCTAACAGATCAGTGTCATACTTCCCATGTAGAACCAAGTTATTGAATAGGTTCTTAATGCAGGGTTTAAGCTAAGATCAACCTGGTCTAATCGAAACCACACCGTTTGTCGAAGAACAAACAAACAGACTTCTAAAGAAAGCCGACATGAATCATTCACACACATGTCGTGGAATCAGATGGCTCTGCCTTGGCAACTTCTGCAAGCCGAATGTGGAAGGACATTATAAGGAGCACGATACTGATAACTGCTGTGAACCGCTAATCGTCTAGATGATATTGGCTCAGGCCATTCACTCACGGACGAAACGATTTCCGCGAATCTCCGCATAACTGTACACCATACCCTGAGTGACGCACACGAATGATGAAAAGGCGATTGAGGCATCCACCATAAAACAGATCTGAAAAGAACGGTATTTTCTCTGTAAAACAACTTACAGTCACATACGGAGTTACGTCGGTTGGTTAGAGAACCCACTTATTCCAGACGAGCACTGGTGATTGACCCTACGAATGCTGTAAGTCCTTGTAGGTCAAATTAATGTGTGACCTAGTGAAACCAACCTACTTCCTGAAGGTGACCAGACAATATTTGAATTCTCCACAAAATCACCGCCATCCCACTGTGTGGATTACCGTACAATCGTTCACCCTGTTGCTTCTTTACCTCTGTCTGTTTGCACTTCCATTCGGCTTCCCGTTGGACAATCGCGACGTAACAGTGCATGTTTCATACTACACGTCATTCTCCACCTTTCGTCTCGGACTATCAGGCGGACGAACTTGATAGAAGTGTCCTCATTTCGGGAGTCGTTTGTTGCAGTAATGAGCGGTATTTAGCAGATGTTGGCTAACTGACCTCTGTAGACAACAAAACAGTGATAACAGTGATGATATGCATCAGTTTTTCCGTTTAGTTAAGCTCTGGTCAGCAAAAGTAGGAAATTCGTGTATTTTTCACTCCATGGCCGAGTCAGCTACTGGAGCAAAATCGCGCCGGCTTACATGATTTCCTTATCAGTTTCAACCGAACAATCACAGGATAAATGCAAATCCGCTTTTTATGCTTAGTAGTTAGTACAGTCTGGGCCTGCATACAGAGATTTAGATTATCATGAATACAGGGCTGGAGCTGAAGATGTGAAACCATGACAAATGAACATATACAGACCAGCGCTTATCACCAGTTCTCTATCGTCGCACTATCCCGAGCTACCAAGGAAGCTAGAAGGTCAATCTTTATAGCATACATGCGGCAAAATCTTTCCTTTTAAACTCTGACTGTTGTAATTTACTGCAAAAATTTGACTAACATGAGAACAACTAGTTACACTCTGCTAGCCGTTACCCGCCTGAGGCGTGATTGAGTTTTTGGGACATGTTTGCTTTTCTCATGTTTGATTTCGCTGACTGCTCGTAAAAAGCCTAATTCCAATGAGTGTTATATTTGGTTATCCCACTTGCTATTGCACTCCCATCGGTTTTCCGATCAATCCCTTTCAAAAATTACCAACACAGTCTAGCTTCTATCTTGTTAAAGCGTATTAGTAGTGTACATGGTTGTCACATCTATGAAGAGGACTCCCACCATGCTGGTATGGGGAGACTACTCCGACCATTTTGTCACTGAATTTACATCACGTACGACTCTGTCGTCATGCCCAAACACTCAGCCGCATCCACTCATGAGTAATGCTCAGATTACCTTATCGTCTAGTGAGGAGACGATAACTGCCCCAATGACCCCAGCCGGTGGTCTGAAGATGGAGACTTTTCCTCCAGTTGAAGTCCCGGAATTTACTAATGTTTTGAACAAAAGTTTGATCACCGGTGGGCAGTAACAGACTTCTGTAAAGCAAATGGTGTAATTGTCATCAGGGTTGACTGAAGAAATCACGGTTGGAGCTCTAGATTTGGCCAGGATAATGATCTGCATTGCCCACAAGCTTTAACAAGAACGAAAACTCAAATCTAGCGCGTTCTTTTTGAAATGAGCTGACCTTGTTTTAACAGAAGTGCAACAGATTCGAGCAGTTGTAAGTGTTTCCCTGTACAACCCAAAACCTCTCACCAACTATTTTGTAGTCCTACTAGCAATTAGTCTGTCTATTTTTGTCTCCTGATAGGGTTATTGAACGCGTTGTGACAGTCGAATCAGTTGTCATCGAGTAATCCGTTTTGAGGATCGCTTCAGCAGTATGATGGCGTCGTGTTTCAAGCTTGATTTGGAAGCTATTCCCAAGTGGCGTCTAATATTTTCGTGTAAAATTGTGAAGACACATTCTCCTGATTTCTAGTATGCGCCGCCTCTTGATGCCGAACAGTGCAGTGAACATTTTGACAAGGTTTGTCTAATGGTCTACGTCTAGTTTGTGGTTGGCAGTTGAAAGAGAGGGATTTTGGTGCTTCGAAACAACGGGTGTTAACACAGTGTAAGCTAACTTATTACTGATGAGCCTACTCATGTATCAGACAGCCCATCAATGTAAGACTAGCTTATATGCATTAAGGTGTTTAATCATCTCTTAAGAAATACTGCCCCAGAATTTGTCACGTTCTCACTAAGAAATCAAACATCTTGAGAAGAACGAATTTTTTTAAAATTGTACTAACGTGTAAGCGGTACTTTTGCTTATCCATGGTCACAATTTATGGAGTACATTTTACAGTCATTCTGAATTCAGTACGTGTAGTACAAAGCAACATGCCCTTTACAATAGCATTCCACTTAATTCTCATAAGGTGTCTACTACGAAGGCAAGACAAACCATTTTCGATTGGCGAACACAGTAGCACGATACCAAGAAAGTGCGGTTGAGAATAGCTGACCAATGGCGAACTGAAAAGAATGGCACGATGATGCCATTGAGACCAACGCCAGTGTCACTATGAAATTCTCAAGAAAACAAGGCTGAATGACGAAATTTTGCTGTCACCGAGACCAAATCAATAAAAGCTGAGAGCTAAAAAGTAAAACAGAAATTACGGGCATTATGGTGTGTATGATTGTGAGGAGAAGCAATAGGCTAATGTATCAAGGTGAAGCAAGAAAGCTGTTTTCGTTGATCTTCCAGATCAGGAATGCGTCTCGGCTATGAGAGTTCGTTTACGACTATGTGTTAGTGAACATGAAATCGCCGTTTATATGTTCGTCAATTCAAATGCGAAACAAACTTTGAACTCGGAACAATGTCTTTTGCACAGTGTAGGAAACGAACAAGGAGAAACACTTCAATTATTTGGTTTTTTGCATTGTAGAGCCCAAGGAGAAAGTGCACGCTCGTCTCCGGTTCTCTTCCGATGATCCTGAATTGTCCTATATATTCGGACATTTGATCACATCGCCATCAACAAATGATTTACAAATTTGGACTGTTCCAGTCGGGTTAAATTTGACGTTATTTTGTCTGTACGAAGGTGCTCCGATCGTTCCCACCCGTTGGTATTTTGATGGTCCAGGCACTGGGATCAGACAAGATGCCAATTTTGGTGCGTTCACCTCGTTACATTGGTTCTGGTATTCACTCAGCTACTGTGCTTGACATTTAAACGGCAAAAACATTGTCACTGATGCCTAGACGACATATCCTCTTCTGGTAATGTGACATTTAGATTCAAAACCCTAATCCTGGTTAGTTACTGAACGGCAAAATCATTCGCACAAGTCCACCCATGTCGTTTAGCATGAATGGTAAAGCATATTACACGTTTCAAAGCCTACAATAAATCTTGGTCTGTTTTAAGTTGGCCTGAAACAGAGACAAGATGGTAAGTTATTTTGTTTCCGGTGTTTTCCCAGGCAGATAGATAGAATTTCAATCATTTTTTCGCAGGTGGTTAAAAAACCTTACGTTGTAGACAACTAGTTTTAGTTATCAGACAAACCTGCCTCAACATTTGCAACCATACGGCAAATTTCTGAAAAAATGTTCGAATTTTCCAGCACGACCAAAATTGTGTAACCAAGTTAACCGTGTCAGAAATCGAAACTGTCGAAGTCAAAGTTGGTGTTGTCATTGAACTGTTAAATACACTAGGCGTGTCATGTGGATAAGTAAATGTGGTGGCATTATGGAACTTCTGTATGGTATTTTAACAATGTGTAGAAAAGAGTGACAATGTATCGCGCATATAAAGTCAGTCGAACTGAATGAACTGTAGGTATAAGAATTGGTATCCTCAACAAGTGAAAGTGGCGAACTGCTTTAAAGAAGAAACTATACACTTCGCAGTTCTTTAAAGACCAATTCTCAGAGATGAATAGCAGTAAAAAAGGAAGTCATCAACTATCGAAATGGTACGAGCACGGAGCCAACGGGAAGAAAGCTAGTATGATGACAGGTCCTTCAACAATTGAAATCACCCGTACTCTGGGTGCGAACCATTCTTTTAAATTAGTTAATTCCATAAGAGAAGACAGTTAGCAGAAGTGATTTTCGAGTAAAGTAGAGTGAGTATTGCATCACGTAGGCAAACCTGTGGGAGTTTTTGATTATCGGTGGCAAGACCAAAGCTAGCAACCTCAACTCTCAAGTAGAGGGAAAATATTGGCTTCAATTTCGAGAAGAGGTGGTGTACATTGCTGAGAAACCTAATGACATGCTACCACTGGCGGTTTGTGGTTACCCTGTTGGTTGCTGTCTTGGACACTCTATTTACCTCGGACAGCGAACCAAATTCTAACATGGGAGATGAAGTACTTTCATTTCTAAGCAGAAATCAAAAGCAACAGACTGCGTGCTTTACTGTCTGATGAATTTCTCTGCATCTTACCAGGTACATAGGGCTGGAATGGTGTTTGTATAGCACAGCTAAACGAGGCTATTAAGAACAAATGCATGTTCACATACAAAAGACCTCCACACACACTCACGTGCTGTAAAATTTTCCACTTACTGCGGAGGTTCCAGGCTGACCACGATGTCTTTCTGCTGGTGTATTGGTTGCCACTTTTGAATAGCATCAGCCCTGGCGAAATGGAGCAATCGTCCATTGTTGGTCATCTTGGAAGCATGAACACTGATGATATCGTGTCCAGAGGTCAACAAATGACATACAATCAAGAACGTTGGCTGTTTGCGTCGCATTGATGGCGCAGTTGCAATTGCTGGTGCCTATACCATTGCATTTTTAACCTAATTCGGTATTGAGCAAAACGTCGTCTCAGATAGGTGGCCTAGCATCTTGGCAGCTGATGAGATGTAGGAAAACGTGGTATGCCATATATCGTGCAGTCTGCCATTTTTGATTTCCGTTTCCAAACTTATTTCTGGAAACAACCGTTGCATGTTCATTCGTGGAGTCACAGGTTTACAGTGGAATGATTTTCAAATGAAACGGTTTTCATATGTGAGTGCGGGGTAACATTATGTACATTGTGTTTTCGGGACTGTAATTATTGGGATGATTAGGATGTAGCCTTAATTCAATTTCGAGTAAAAACATCTGGGACATATTAGTCCAAAAACTGTACAAAGTTGCCGAAATATCTGATTTTAAGGCTGGGCTGAAAATGTCCTCAGACGAGAATAGTATGATGAGAATCCAACATCGGTGGGTTTTCTTGTATCCAGTGTGCTGAAGTGCATAGATAAGCGAAGATATGACCATACTACCAGTGATCGAAGGAAGCCAAATGCGGCAGCCGGTTTGACGATTTCTCTCGTCCAAGTTGTTTTTCTAGTACAACGGTTAAGCAGTTTGATTGGTGAATTATTCATAAAAAAGCAAACAACCGTGTCTCATCGGCGAGTTTATATGTGAAGTAGCTGATAATGTGAGATTACATAAGTCAGCGGTTCCGAGGAGACCGTGGTATAGTGCGGGGTGGTAACATTTATATATCACGGACATTACCTAATACGTACCGAGTATGACTGGGACATATGCACACGGATTGCTAATGAATGACCAATCCATGTTCAGAATGCTAAAGGCAGACTTTGCAAACACAATAGAATGGAATGTGGAGGAGATGTGAATACCTGGATGTATCACTTGAAAGGTTATCAGGATAGTGCGTGAACTGGACAAATCGGATGAGTTATTTCGGGGGTGACGACGGTATAACATACTTTGGCTGAACACATCTGGAGTTTCAGTTCACCGGTTCATAGTTTGTTACAGCAATGGAAACATTCTTGCCTTTGCGTTTCTCTGCTTGTGCTGTCCGGGGTTCGTAGGTGTGAGGAAAAAGTGAAAGGAAATAAATAAAAGAGGACACAAAGAACCGGTTTGCTTGAGGTCACATCACCAACCAATACTAAAACACTCTGAAACGACACTCCGTCAGACACGCACATTTAAGGACTTGCGCGATTTAGGCAGAAGGTCACTTAGGGAACTTTTGGTGGAGGTTGTCTTTCACGTATCTGCCCATCGAGTAAAATTTGCAAATTCAACTGATTCAGTTGTGACCATATATTTGGGCTATGCGTTTTAGGGTGAAGAGCTCCTAACTGTAATGCAATCCTGTTTGCAATTCTGCATGTCTGTTCCTTAACCCACTTCATCTGTCTATTGGGGAAACATTACCCAATGGACGGTTCGAGTGTTGAGTACCGAGGCACCTATGCTTGATTGGGATTTACGCAATTTTGCTATTCTTGGTGGGTATGAACTTCGTTTTGGCTCCACAGTTCTTCCAGATGTCCACGTTTGAACAGCTTTAGAATGTGTTCAGTCCCATTGATGAAACAATAATGGGCCTGTAGTTTTGTTTCTAGTTGTGGGCGGATCATGCGGATGAGAACAGTGAAAATCATTTCAGAGTGGACGGCTCTACAAGTTCATCTGTATAGATTCACTTTCGTTGGTGCTTTTAAGCCGTGGTTGTAAAATTGTAGACAGGGTCAAACTGTCTGTTTTTAGGCTTCGTTCACACATCGTTACGAGTGGCTTCATCGCCAAGGTAGTATTCAGCATAATTCTGGACTGAACGTGCATGGGTTTACATTTACTGGCATACAGCTACAAGTTATTATATATGGATTACTAGTGTGAACAGTTCAGATCGTTCTGTAGTGTTATCATATCTGGAACACAAGGGACAAGGAACAAATGCCGGTCCAAAAAAGGTATTCATTAGTAAAGATATACAATAAGGGAAAACTTCGGTATAGTGGGTTAGCCGAACAGCTGGGCGATTACAGTCATTTTCAACTAAACTATTCCTCCGTATCTATCATGGGAACCAATTCGATTAATGCCTCATAAGCTTTAATCAGACAAGACATATTGTATGATGGGTTGGATAGTGTTTTAATGGGCGGCATTTTGCACGATTTCTGCGGCTGGCTGAACAGTGGTCAGAAGTTTTTCAGGCAATTCATTCATTTACAGTAGCTCACGTTGTCTCAAAACACTGATGGCAATATTATTGAGTGAGGTGCGCCTGCATAATCAGAAGTGAAATCGCGTTAAGCTCTTCGCTACATCAGAATCGACAGTGTTGTGGATGGTGAATGAACAGGAACACGCAACTCCACCCTACGCATTCGGTAATCAGCACCACGACAAACCTTTGGGCTGTTTCACCCACCTTTGTATGATTAGATGAGCACAGCTTCAGTGGAGGCCAGTCTAGTCTGACTAGTATAACTATATTTTGAATGTATCAGCTGAGTCAGTTTGATGACCAATTCCATTGATTTCCGGTTTGCCCGTTCATCAACTCTACACTGTTACATCCTCAGATGTTTTAAGCATTTCGGGGACGCTTCTGCTATTCTCTGGCAGTTATTGATTACTGATGAGTTGTTGATTAATTCGATTTAAGTATATATCAATACGGCTATAAATGGATTAGTGTGCAAACAGAAACCGAATGGTTGAACAAGCTGAATCCGACACCATGTGAAAATCATCCTTCGATGGTTTAGATCGAGCTCAACGAAACAGCCGCGTATGTAAGAAAAAGGGCAGATTCCAGTTCTTACCTGATGATATTTATCAGATGGTTTCCTATGGACCGCTTAGTTAGAAGTGTATTTTCATTTTGAGACGTTCAAGCTGCCTTATTTTAACCGTTCAATCAAACGAAGGCTTATGCTAATCGTTCACGAAAGTCGTCTGTCGATGTCGTTTTTAGGATCTTTCTTCTTTAATAATGCTACTGCTGTATATTTGCAGTGGACCAACCGTAAAAGTGGTCCACTGTCAATAACGAAGAAGCCTCTAATTTTGAAGTAATTATCACGTGGTAGCTAGGTTTTCTGCTAGGCCTGGCACTTGTAACTTCAAATCTCATGTATTAGTACACTGTGGTACATCCGGTTTCTCACTGCACACTTCAAAACAGAGCTGGGAATATATTACAGTATCCATATATCTCAGTTTTTAAGTACATACCACCGTAACACATATCTGCGTAGTGATTTGTTAAGAGTGTGCTTAACGTCAACAAGTGGACAAATTTTGAAACGGCCCAAATGAGTCGAGACTAATTCATAATCCGGATACCCACTCCACTCTGACAGGTGGTAATCTCAATGAACGCTAAACCGTGTGATATCCATAAACTCATATATTGGACCTCAACATTCTGTAGACTAGAGAGATACTTGTATCGTCTATACATAGAGTACATTTAGATGTAGATTGTAAACAATTTTGAGGATAACTAGATGATGCAATGAGGCGCGAATCATCAAAAGATCGCAAAAAGCCAACAGTGATAAATCAAGCATTATCACCTAACCGTAACACTGAAATGTTCTACTGATTGACACTAACAAGAGCACATTTTTTGTGTAGTACCTCTATTTTGAGGAGGCTAGCTGAGAGGTCTTTTGAAATGCAACAGCCGCGATCGTTTGTGAATGGCCTCTAATTTGTAGCAGCAGCAATTCCACATTTGCTTCATGAGTTCTCTATCGCACTTTTGCTTCTCGACATCAGTTTTCCGATCTAGCTGTTAGGCCAGGATGTTCTGAAGTGTCCGTTTAGTATTGTAATTCCAAAGGCCTCCGAATGGCCTAAACGAAATTTTTCGAATTGCGACAAAGGACGAAAACGGACGCAGTTGAGTAAAGCCTCTCTGGAATACAATGTCTTGCACTAACAAGCATTCTAGCGGAGTTATTACCAGAAACGGGCATTGTACATGGCTAGGACATGGGCTGCACCTGACTAAAGAAGCGTGTTTGTTTTCTGTTCACTACTGCTTACCTCTTCATCCCACAATTTGCCCTTAGTACCTTCTGTTGGTGCCTGCTAAGCAGAACTCGGTAGCACACATTATACCTATTGGCACAGTTTTAAAACATCGGTGTCATGTACTTGTTTTTACTCTCTTCTCCTCTGCATTCATATTATGCGTTTGGCTTGAAGATTTCTGATGCTGATGCTGAGTACCGGGAAAGCTCACTGAGTCAGTTTAAACTGATACCTGATCGAGGAACCAGTGACAAATTATGCAGACGTGATACAGAGGCATGGTCTGGTAGAAATGGTACAGAAATTTCTTGCGATTTTCAAGACGATAACGCTGATAAGTTTGGAGTGCGCCCCAATACATGCAGGGATTGCCGTCACACTTGATATCACCTTGTTTCTTAGTTACTTAATCACAATATAAGGTAGTTTGTATTGGTTATGATGAATTGAAACGTTCTGGAGATATATAATGCAACAAAATATCTCACACCTGTTCGTTTCTCTCTAATGGGTGATGTTTATCCTTTATGAGTGAATCGTGGCAAACCTTCGTCAATCTCTTGAGGTTTATTCTCAGGTTCTAAGTAGGCTTATTTCGTTAAGCCTTTGATGAAATCGATAGTGCAGTAATCAACTTGTTCAACTGACAGCAGCGAAGACCAAACCGTAAATCTGCGTTCAAAGGCGGCTACTAACTGCTGTTTAGTTCAAATCAGAGAAGATATTCTGGGCTAGTTTTTAATCTTATGATAAACCACACAGACAATCAAACTAAAGGGAACAATGTACCACTGATAATAAGGTTTTTTAATCTTCTTTCCTCATCGTAACTGCTACATTTTCCCCCTCGCAACCTGTACCCACTATTTCACAGTTTCAAATTCCACTCACAATTCGCCCGGCAGCATTTATCGTAAATTGAGGCACTGGATCGATAGCTTTGACCGAAAACTAGTAACGTGAATGCCACTTGCTTCTATCTCGATAAGGCAGTTGAACAAAATGCGAGCAACTGGAAAAAAGTGTGTGTACTGTTTAACTTGTGAACGAGAGAACTGGTGGATTGTGTTCTAAAGTCAGTCCCGCTAACTAACCGAAATCAATGAATGACGCTTCCGAGGCGTGGAATTTAATCAACATCAGGTCATGGTCAGTTGAGCCACTATTTGGGTACGTGGGATAAAAACTATCTGCTGACAATGATTCAAGTGTTTTTGTTGTTAAGATGATCTCTGTGTGAACGATCTCACTATTCCAGTTTGACTGCGTGAACCAGAGAACGGAACTTGGGTAAAGTTCACTAAGCTCTTCAGGATGAAATTAATCCACTTTGTTCTCATTGAAGCAAATTTTCTTCGCCAAACTCCGGAGGCTAATTTACTAGAATTTGAACTACCACAGGATTATTGTTCAACAACCATCGATAGAATGTCAGTGTGAGGAACACGCATATAGAAGTGAGTTGTGCGGATTTATAGATCGGCTATCCAGAAGACGATAATTTTGCCGTCGAACTTAGATTAAGTCTTCAACATAACGTAGAGAATGTACGCATCGGACGCACTGACGTTCAATTACAAACTGTCATCGTCGTGTTGCGAAACCGGACTTGCCAAATGTGGGAAAATGTGAGCACATATGAGTTTTAGTCTTACATCGACATTTGAACAGTTGGTGCTTGGCGAACCTGTATCAGTTGGGCAACGTACGACCGAAAACGAACCCAAAGTTTTCCTCTATGTGTCTTTTAACAGCAAGCTCATGCTGGATATATTGAAAAGGGTTGAAAACCTATTATAGCAGACTGAAAATTCAGTGAAACTTTGGGCTCAAGCACTAAAGCCACACACTAGATAGAGGTACGCCAGTGGTGTGAAAACGCTAATTTGTGGATCAATGTTAACTGATACAACTTAGCAGTTTGAAGTTCTTTTCTAGTTCTGGCTTGCCCATAACGCTATCTAGACTGAATTCTTTATACTGCTACTGAAATTGAACATATTTGAACAAAAGCACTTGGGACGATAATCATAAGCATCTACGAACAATCACCTATTACTAAGCCTTTCTACTCAACCATACCGAACTATAACTTCTTCCACTTTTGAAGCTGACGGCATCTCATTGGTCCATACTGATATATCTGATTGTATCTCGATATATCCGCATATATCCGACTCTCTTTTCATACACCTGAGTAAATATACCGGTTTTACCGACAGTGCCGAGTAGAAAAGGACAACGGACAAAACACCTTCAAACGTGTGACTTATATGAACCCTACAATCCCACGGCAAACGACTCGTGCTCATCAGAGCGCTCTCTTCCCGTTTCCCATAGGACGTTGCTAATTACCATTCTTTATTGAATAGTTCATCTACGTGGTCGTCATATTTTGACTGATTCACATGGTTATGTAAAATCCGGTTCGAATACTCATTTAATTCATTTGGGTTCACGACTTTAAATCTCGCGCTATACAGATCAGGTTGGAACATTATCAATTGGACTGACAGACCGGTTGATAGTTGGTCATACACGGAGTGCTATATCGAAGCATTTTGTTTTGGAGATGTTCATAGAACCGTTGAATATTTTATCCTACAATATCTATCCAGGCTTCCTGTTGTGGAATCGAGGTAAGTTCTCTCGCCTGGTATATTTCAGTGGACCATCAAATTGTGGTCCTTGACTTCTAGCCTGTCGATGTTTTGAGACTTGTATAGCTTCGGTTAAACGAATGAACGGTATTTGGCCAAAATGGTGTAATCAGTCGGTGGTGGGCAGTTATTGACATTAAGGTTGACAACTTGTATCATTCTTTCTGCTCTGGTGGATACTTAGCCGGCGCATATGTATAAATGCTGGTCGATGCTGTTGAAAACCTTCTCTTCATGGCATGTTCAAGGTAGCCAACCGATGCTATCTGACTGCGTCTGTTTACTTTTGTTCAGAATTGTGTAGTATTTGGTGTGGTATTGTCAGCTTACTTAGCAAACTGTATTCTCTGAAACGATTAAGCTTGCCAAAAACGTTGCAGTTGTACAAACACGTTTTGTGAACTGAACTCTTACGCGGACAGCAGCACGGTCATCGAAGTGAAGAAAACACACTGATTGCTGTTCGCTTGCGCAGCACACAACATTTTATTTACGTTTGTTCAACGCCAGTTATTTGTTTCTGTTCCAGGTATACTCATCATTGAGTCAACTAGCCTTCAGAATGAGGCAACCTATACCTGTTCATCACAGACACCTGGCGATGATGCAGTCAGCAAGTCTTTCAAAATCAAAGTACAAGGTAATTGTACGATTGTTCCAAACTTGACTGTCAATTCTCGAGGTTTATAAAAATGAATAGCCTCACATAACAAGAAATGAAATTTTGCGTTTTTCGTCAATTTAATCAAATGTGTACATCCATATATCGTCTCATTAGACATGGGAATTTCAACGATCCACCTCTTGGGACCTAATGCCTGACGACTTAGCGGTATGCTTAACAAAAATAAGCGTATATTCAACACATGTTATTTAAAACTCGCATGGGGAAGGTAATAAGACTTTATGGAACAGTCCAAACTGCAACGAAATTAAAGGGAATATGTCAACACCTCAAAGCGTTGAATCTCTACTAAGTTTGCTAACCCTCGTTCAACAGGGTGAACTAAGTATTAATTCGTTATAAATAAATCAGGTATGTGTCCACTTTATTCTATGACATGATCGATTATCACGCGTCTTCTCATTGTGCACTCAGAAGTAAGTCAGTGCCGATGAACTTAAAGTGAAGTGAACGGGCAAGTTGTAGGCGACCTCACACATTCACTTCAATCACAAAACTTTGGATAAAATAGACAGAGGTCTAGGCTAAATCCAGCGGGACACACGTAATTTGTGGGACAAATGCAACGGCACAGTCAGGTTCTTCTGCATTCAAAGTTGCGGATGGTTGCACTTATATAAAACATAACAAACAAAATATCGTTGAACACTTTCATTGACCTCTGTGATTTCAACATGGAGAGAAGTCCTAGTAGTGGGATCATAGATTGGAGTTAACAGAACAGTTACTGTGTCTACCCTCGATGCGATTGGGCAACCAGAGCATTACTCGCAAGTGAATGTGGCTGGTTGTTCACCTACGTTTTTCTGTCCATGCTTAATATAAAACTGTTGACGTAGTGTTCAACAAGGTTGACTCAAGAAAGCGTTGCAGCGGCTAAAATATGAATTAGTGATGACCTCTAACAGTAACAATACTCAAGTCTAGTGATTTTTCGGAAACGGCCCACTAAGAAGTCAGTGGGAATGTGAGAGATGCGATCAATTGTGAGCAACATTTAGATCCTATCAACCGGATCTTCCGCCAATTATAAGTAACTGATTTGTTGGACCTTAACAGAAGATCAAGTATGACAACTTTTCCACGAATCTGCCACTCTGATCACTGAACCATGGACCTCATATTAGCTAGGCCCGGCCGCATTTACCCGAAACTAGTCTTTTGATTGAAAGCAGTTGGATGGATGGATTCCCAAAGCTGTAAGCATTTTGAAGTGGTGTTAAATTTAAGTTATCCAGTTTTCTGTTTGCCCATCAGGGATGAACCCTAATCAACACACCGTGTAGTGATTGGTTAACGCGGGCTTTCCGCCTGGCTTTTTAGCTCATCTCAAAGCAACGAGACAAAACCAACTCGTTGGAGCAAGCAATGCTATTTTTCTATGGAGAAACCCACCGCCGTTGAACCAAAACCTCAGTTTGTCGATTCCAGTACTACGTACAAAAAGAGTCTGGATGTGATTTGGTAAGGTAACCTACTAAATGAAGCCTAATATCTTCCCGGTAGGACTGACGGTTCTACCAGTATCCATCTTGACATGGCGACCGATACTGAGACCAAGGACTTACTCAGCGGTCCACAAAGGAAGCATTGATGACCTTAACGAAATCAGTACCACCTTCTGCGAGCGTTTCATGTACTACTTCTGGCTGGCGAGTAGTTATGTTACAATCAGTGCAATTTTCCTGACTAACTTGGACAATCAACTTCTGAATTGCCTAACCCATTTCGTTAAATAAATCCAACTGCAATTAATTCTGGTTGTCTTACTTATTTGTATTTTTCGTTTACCCCTCAATTTATTGTAATTTAGAGCAATCAAAACTTCGTGTAATCCCTTCGAGTGTTGTACAAGGCAGTGAAGGGACTGATCTTGTGCTGGGTTGTAAATATTCTGATTCATCAGAAGGATTTCCATTACAAACTTCATTGTGGGACGTCCCACTTATAACATCTGGACGGGAGAGTAACCGTGTATCATTTCCTACCAAATTTGCTCCCGGAACAGATATTGGATGGCTGCATAATGGAAAGACCAGCAAACGTCTGGTAGAATCCGAAAAACTGCAAATTGGAGGTAGGTTATCTGTCAAGGATATTCATGTTGAATTTCGGAGTTGAGGATTTTTTACATTAATTTTGTATACCCCATCGGCCAACAACAGCAACAAAATCAGTTGTTGGTAACTAATTGAAAACAGTGTAAGCTATGGATAAATTTTAGGCTGTGTGGAGAATCACAGACAGTTAAAGTTATGACCTATCTTTGACAAATTTGGCCCCAGAACTCGCTCCCCATTTACATACATTATGACTTGATTTATCAGTCTAAAACCTTTCATTAGCACATCGGGAAGAAAATCGAACGAGTTACAAGGTTGTTTTTTAAGTTTCTCATCAGTTTATATATATTTGCTTAAAACGAGCGCGACTGATATCATAACGAACGAAATATTTTGTGTAACTTGTCACCCAAATTGACTGTTGATGAAGAGGTGGAGGACCGGCTAGATGTTGCGCCTAAATTTTGCTGCGTTGTCAAGCTATACTACTGCTCGCATCGTTTTCAGTGACTATGAGTTGGAATGGAAGTAGGAGAGAGTCAGCGGTTGGACGAACAGCTCCCGAACTCAAGATAGAAATGAATAGTTTAGTGCAATAACACCAACGATTACTAGTTGTTCTCAGAGGATCATTTTCGTAGGCAAGCAATAGACGACAAAAGAGCATGAGCAGATCAACGCGGTGACTCATGTCCACGAGATAAATGCGACCTAAGCGCATACAGCGGATCCGTTCTTCAGATTAACACAGCAAAATTGGCTGAAACAACATATCAAGGCGATCTGGTACGGCTTACGTAATACTTATTGCGTTTGTAGGCACTTATTCACTGGTAGTCCCTATTTTGATGAAGGACATAAAATGTGCACTTCACGTTTCACTGTCGACAGAAAACGACATTATAACACGTCGCAGCAAGTCTCCTTCTTACATGCTAATGAAATGATTAAACGAATCTGAATGCTTCTAGGAACATGAGGAAGCAATGTAGCACTAAGAATATCACAGTTGTACCGTCCGGTTACTTGAAAAATCGACCGGTAGACATGCGCGTACTATGTTTCCAACTGAGTGCCGAAGGCAATCGATCTTCATTATTTACGATCGATTAGATTGCAGTTGAAAATCATTTTATTAATTAAGTTATCTGATATGTGGTTAACTAATGAGAACTTAAGTTGGCGGCAAAACCAGTTTCCTTCAAGACTTTTCATCATGGTCACTGACGTTCAAAACTCAATGTGGTTCGGCATGAACGTAAGTTGACCACGAATACGGATAGGTGTGTTGATGCACTTACTGGATGGCTCTTCGGGGACTGAGTGATGCGTTCTCTTCTGTTTACGACTACTACGGTGGATGCTTGGGTGATAGTCTGCACTGTACACCTATAGCAAATAGCGACCGTCTGTTCCTGAGCATGCTATTCACAACATAAGCTCCAATCCTTGATCGCCACAAACCGACAGTGCCCGCTTGGCGAGTTGATGAAAAACTCGCATTCATTTGTTTGCTTAAAGGGTGATGTCACGGCGAAAATGGAGTCACTCTTTTATTATATACCACATAGTGTTACACTCTCTGTGACTACAAATTTTTGATTACTGATGGGTAGTCGGGGATTTGGTTTATCTTCAAGTTGACCATCACTCACATTTGATCGCAGCGTTCGCATTCAGATAGACTTTCCAGCCAGCCTCTTTCGAAAAGAAGCACTAGACTCGAGTTTCGCTCTCATTAGAGCTCGTCAGTAGTGCATAT
>QNGE01000550.1:86870-191168 GCA_008508345.1 Paragonimus westermani | reverse complement strand
GATATGCACTACTGACGAGCTCTAATGAGAGCGAAACTCGAGTCTAGTGCTTCTTTTCGAAAGAGGCTGGCTGGAAAGTCTATCTGAATGCGAACGCTGCGATCAAATGTGAGTGATGGTCAACTTGAACATACAAATTTTTTTTCTGCCACAATGCTTAAGACAATTGTTCAGACTTAGTTCCAACCACTTCCTGCCAATACACTCCTTCTGGTGAGCACGGAAAAATGACCGAACATCTGGGAGATGTCGGAAGTCTATGGAGTTTATCTGTGAAACGTTCGCCGCATCTGACGTCCACGCTAATCATCAAGCGAACTCAAAGGGCGGTTTTTGCATAACTTACATTATTTCAGTTAATCAAGACCGAATAAAGCAAAGAATAATCTATACGCAGTCATTCGATATTTCATCTGATGAATATTTAGTTAAAATTTTGCACCTGTTTCACGTGGAAAATAACTGTACGGCCTAAATATGTACTAGATGTCTATATGCAACTAGTTGAGAATTGAAACGAGTCACTTTGATCAATAAAGGTCTCAATGAATGAAGTAGATCGTCACGCGAATCAATGAAATGGTTTTTTCATGTTCGTAGGATTTTGATTCAAGACAAACATAACAGGCAACGTTAACGGATCACATTTGAAACGATTTTCAGCAGTGTATGAGTCTGTGTCCGGGAATGGCGAACGAGTCGTACAAACCGTTTCTGAGCAGGTGGCTAAAAAGAACCAACGATGATTTGGAGGATCTTATCTGTTGACGAAATACCGTATTTTGACCGATCTGAGGTAGACTTCAAGAACTGTATCAATGTTTCTGAACGCCCGTTCTAGTTTGACTCAAAGGCCATTGAAACAAATCGATCAGTTACCTGCAGAGTCTTTTCAGAAGGTGTTAATACCTAATCCCTTACAGTCTTCCTGTAAGTCTTACAGTCTAACCGGCTTGACAAGATCAAGTGGGAGAAGTTAGGAAATGAAGAATAAACCAAGCAGGGCATCAGCTTTGTGCATTTGTTGTTCGAGTAGACAAGTCTCAGTGCAGGGTAGGCATCCTCACCTGCGTTCATGGGTTTGCGGTTCGTAGTCCTACTGCAAAACTTACCGTCATATGTCAGACGTATATTGGTAGGAGTTCTACCCCGTCTGATAAGCTTCACGTTGATTCACTCTGGGAATATTAGATCAATTCACCAATCAACTAGTCAAGTTTATTTCGAAATTTAAAATGTGTTTTGACATGCTCGATGCCATTCCGGTAAATTTGTTTTTGAAAAGGCCGTCCGATCGACGAAACAAAGCTACGTCTAGAAATGTGAGTCCTTTATCATATTCTAGTCCAACAGTAAACTTTGTATCAGATATGAATTACTGAAGTTAGCTTGTATGATCTGAAGCTCGTAAACATTTCAGACTGAACAGAAAGGTTATTAGAGAATCGTTGTGTCAATTTACAATCAGCGGTTTTATGAGAGCGGTGATTCTGTACGTAAATCTAACTGTTGGCGATACTACACCTCTGTGACTGGAAACCCTGTTACAGACTTACTTGGGTGGGAATAAGTTCCAAGAGACAGTATGTTGCACTGTCCTGCATTTTTACTCAACTAAGCTGCTCACACTTAAGAAAGACCATGAATTGGCAAATTTTTTGTTCTCTTCACATTATAGCGACCGAAGACGGTAAGTCTGCTGTTTTTGTACAATCTTTCGGAATTCATTTTACTTATGAATTCGTACATCCTAATAAGTGGATATTACAGAATAAAATGTTACATGCTTTTTGATAAAACAATCAGAAAAATGAAGTAATTTGTTCTGCTGATAATTATGAGCCCAGAAGTAACGATTTTTTTATGCAGTTGAAATACTTCACCCCTCGGGAATGTATACAACGTGTCATTCTACAGTACACATCCGACTCTGCATTCATATTTAGGAAGGTATGCTAATTATTTGGCTTTCTCCTGGGGTGAACCCCCATTCCAGTGTAAATCCCTACCTTTGTTTGAGTTACTACTTAAAAACGAGTGGAATTGGGAGCAAAGCCTTTAATCAGATTGATCTGTGTTTATTTTAATCGGGGCATACATCGGGGACAATTTAACGTTCAGCATGGAATGGATACCAACAGTACCATGCTGTAATCCTAATTTATCATCTCAGTTTATCCTATGTAAACAACAGTTATGATCATGCGTTTCATATAAGAATCAATGTTATGGAACAGTTTAGGGACACTACGGATGAAATGATAGTTTCCTTTGTTAGAGAAGAAATCATTTTTCCGGGGAGGGTTAATTGATAACACGTTGTAAGTAACCGTTTTTGCAAGCCTCTCTTTACATTTTTCCCAGATATAAGTAATCAGCTGCGAATAATATTTGGTAGTTGACCTTTAGCCTTCCCGACAGAAACCATTCTATAAGAAACTGGGAGAATTTTCTAAATAAAAATGACCAGTACACTGACCGTTATCCTGGCCACCGGTGAAAGACGTACAAAGTCGAATTCCTCATCGCATCTACTCATTTAGTCACAAACTGCTTCGGCGTCATTTGGGGTCTGTCACTGTGTTCAGCGTGAACAAACCAAATGTGGACCGCATATCGATTAAAATGTTGATAACCTTACTGTCGTTCAATCTCCGTTCTAGACAGCGACGTGCATTTCGCTCCTAATCAGTTTTTGAGAAGAAGCTGTCCGTTGCTCTATTTACAGAGTATGAATGGATATGACTAACACGCGTAACCTGTCTGTTCACCATTGACTGTGATAAACTTAATCTAATTAACTGCTGTATAGTCCACACAATTGAGAAACATGTGACCGTTCAAAGTAATGGATATTTATTCATGTAGTTGATGTGAATTCAAAGCGAGTTTTCTTAACTCGAACTTCCTGAAACAGTTAGTCACTGCCAGCACTGGCTCCATAACTATTAATTCGTTTGTCTTCGATAACTACTGGTCGTTGATATATATTTAGCATTTCTCACTTCACAAAGTATTCAGCGTTTATTGGTCGAACACAGCTACCATGAAACAGATCAACAAGGACCAAGCAGTTTGTTACGGAAACCGACAGGCACGCGCACTTAATTAACAGTGCACACGATGTTTAAAGTTTTAGGGGTTTTGTAGGTCTGAGCCTCATTGGTTTAACAACTTTGATCATTCTTGTCGATAGTTCAATAAAGATTGTAAGTAGGAAATGTCTTAAGGTGTTCGAAAACTGTAAACAACTACAGAACACATTGATGACTGTTAAATCCTTAAGACAGGCTTGCCAGTGTCGGAATGAAAGGCAATTCGCCGATTGTTAGAATAACAACCATGAAGAGAATGTCTGTGAGTTATCTTTCATTTGTGAGTTGAATTCTGTACAATAAGAACTGTGTTAGTTCTGGGTTTCGTAATTGAGGTTTCTCCGGCATGGATTGTCCTAATCCTTGCCTAGAGACACTTCGGTGCAAAAACCTGTCCATAATTGCTTCCAACCTCTGCTGTTGTGTAGCTGTACACATGAGGTCGACTTGCTAACAGTTTTCAAGCGACGCCGTTTCTATGAAGCGTGGCAGGTTCCACCAAAAGTAAGACATCGTGGTATCCATGGAAGTCTTACAGACACAAATAAAGATGTGTTCGTTGACCCGATTGCGTAATTTCCATTCCGTTCTGCCAATGTAGGTGGCCCGGCACTCACACGAGAATTCGCTCAACGGTAACGACATTATCAGTGGGGTTGTTGGAAATCGGGTAGTGCTAAACAGCACAACCAGTTGAGCTAGATGGAAGGTGCGTCCCATAGTCACTGTGAGACGTGTCTTCAACAGAGTAATAGTACCATCATCCTTGTAAGACGAACGAAGTTAGACGCCTCAGTTTGGGAGCTGTTGAACATACCACGGCGGGCGGCTTCTGTTTTCTGAATTCCTTTACGAATGCTGACAGATAGCCATTTTCACCGAGCGTGGTTCTCAAAAACGGCATCCACTCGATCAGTGTTTTCTTCCAAACAGATTGATCTTGCAATGTGAAACAATTGTCATTTTACCTCACTTGTACTGTATTGGCAAAAAGTTGTGAAACTTCAGGTATTGTCTTGCCTTATTGTGTTTCCGGTTGAGGGACAACAACACGACAATACTAATTTCTATGAAATTGTCCAAAAAAACAGCGTGTTATCATATTCGTTCCCACTGGTAAATATAATTTTTGAATTCAGTTGTTTCAGCAGATCCAGTGTACTTGTTGCCATCTTGATGTTTTCAGTCAATAACGGAAGGTTATCACCGTAAAACCTAAGAGATTCGCTCCAGGTAGTCAACACTAGTGTCCATCAATAGAATCCCCATCAAATCGTAAATATCCCGGTCCTTTGCCCATACAGACTATATGTTTGTTGCTGTAGTCCAAATCCCCCAGTGACTAGAGTAACTCAAAACTATCTCCCAGTTTTTCGCGTGAGTACCCGGTCACCTACCCAACCGACTCATTATTATACAAACGGCAAACGCTGATAGATGTAGGCACTAATTCATTTAGGATTTAGTTGTGCCATTCATCTCAGACTCAGTGGAGTTCGTAGACCAACGCTGATGTTAGGAAGAATGGTTGGAATTGTGTGAAAACTGAGTTTATCCCACGCTTCTAGATGAAATTATAATTTTACAACGTAGGGTACGTGATCGAAAGTCACCAGGTACGCGTACCTGATGAGTCGCAATATTCACGAAACCATTTCCGGCGAACAGTGATCACTAGACATATACAATCTGTCCCACCGTACTTTATAAAAAGGGCCTGGATAATTTATTGTGTGGGTACGGAAGGTCGAAAACAAAGAAGAACCACTTTTACGTGCAGGTTTGTAACAGTGAATTCAGTCGTATTTGATGCAGATTTCAATATTTCGTCCCCGTCGGAATATGTGACTGAAACTTCCCACATTATGCTGAATCACTCAGCCTACCCAACGGTGTGATTAGAAACTGCTAGGTAGACTGAATTTCTTACGCTGGTGCTCAGCCACGCCGAATAATATTCGTCTATTCACCACTACAATTGGTTTGTTTTGCGTTCACAGTTTTGCCACATGACACACACGATATGTAGACTCACGTCAGGGATAGACCGTATAGGTCTGTGTGTGATGTAATGGTAGACTTCAAAGTCTTCTGTTGCTTGTTATATGTATGGTTGGTAAAAGCCAAAGATAAAAAGTGAACTGAGCTTTAATTAACAGACGTTACGTTCCTGTCATTTTCCCTGTCATGAACAACATTGGTGCTCACCTTATTCAGAACCGCTCCGCCCCGCCAATAAGATGATTCAATATAACGTTCTCTTCTTCAAACGGACAAGTGGTTCCGCTAAAATTCATGCTTAATGGGTTGTTCTTCAATGTTGTATAAACTCTTCATTGCGTAAAAAGTTCGTGTTTAACCAAGGAAACTGTTTTTATAGACGCGTTAAGGATGTTTTGTGTCAAGAACCAATGGGCGTGTTTCATACTGGAGGGGGGCATAATAAACTTAACTCAGCGGTGTAAAACGAAAGTTATTGAAGCTTACAAAACAGGTCATTACTAATCATGACCGGGTGCTTCTTTGTGTGTCTACAACGCTACGTCCAATTCTGAACTGCTGTGAATAGATAGGAAACGACGTCAAGCAGGCGACAGTTATCGCAACATTCGATCCAACACGAAATCGATAACAACGAGTGAAATTTAAGTGATTCTGAAAAGTCGAACACTAAGCACTTGAAAACAAACCAGTGTAAGCGGGTTAGTGAACACCGTAATATAAACGACAGTGTCCTTCGAACGATGGGAGAAAAATCAACCAAATGTCAGCAGCAGCTATTCAAGGACCGTTGCTCAGGTGAAACAGATCCGGTCGCGCTGTAACAAGGCTTGAGCATATTCAGGAGACAGGCAAGCTATCTGCATTAACGCTCCTATCCTGAAGATGACAGATTCCGTTCAAGCGGATCAGTTGAACACATGGCAGTTTAAGAGCAAAACCATAGCTTTTGTGAATGTTAGGTAGTTTCAGGCGGGCAGGTGTATTGCTCGGTAGATTGGGTGTCCGGTTACTGTGGAAATTTTCAATCCACATTAGTGTTGGAATGTTGTGAAAGTTGAGACTGTTCACAGCATCATGAGCATGAACATTTCAGATTATAAGTTGTGACTAAATGATTAGTGGTTATACACTTGGAAAGTACGACCAACACAACACCTTCACATTTCTGTGCTCTGGTCTGAACAGTCGGAATTAGTTATCGAAAACCGCAGAGTAACCGCTCTGCCATCATGACGATGATCGGTGTTTGAGTGCCAGGTAGGTTAGGTATCACTTCGATGAACCAGTTGTTGAAATTCGCCACTAAATTAATAACCATTACCGATTATTCTGGAGTGTCAATGTGAGAACTCAGATGTTTTGACCGATGAAGCATACGTATTTAAATGGGTTCGTTACACGAAATTGTCCCCGCAACTTGATATATGTTGAGAAGTAGCTACCAGTGTATAAATGTAAAATCGCTATGTATGGGAGAAAGAAATACTTTTTACCTTGCTGTAAACCATTCGAAACGCTGTAATGAGGTTAGCCACTTTGTATAATCCTTCATATGTGGCTTAATTCTGTGCAGATACATGCTTTACGGTACTGAGTTTTGACAAAACCGGGTGATTATCAAATGCGGAGGCAATAAGTTATGTTGAAAACGAATTCAATAAAATGATGCGAAATATTTGTATTGTTTACTAATGGTCATTATTTGCTGCGTCACACAATCTGGGCTGGATTAGGTCACACATGAAATCTGTCATTTCAAACGAATTTGTTTTGCCGCTAATACGCTCGATTTAAACAATTCATGTGGCTTTTTAGGTTTTGTGAACAACTTAGAGGCCAAGAACGTATTTTGAATCAAGTGAATAGGTATGGTAAGAAAAACAAATATTTTAAACTTATCAAAAAAAATAGTTCGAAGTGAACACGCTTAGCTATGTGATGGTGTTACTTGGGCATAACTAGTTTCTTTGTTCGCAGCTTTCAGAGGAACTTGTGAGCACTGGGAATAGTAGTGGATTTGTTAGTTTTAACCGATGGCTTGGCAATTCGTTTTTTTGTTTCCAGGTTAACCATCACTAACATCAGATTGCAGCCTTCACATTCAGCTAGACTTTCCAGCCAGCTTCTTTCGAAAACAAGCACTAGACTCGAGTTCCGCTCTCATTAGAGCTCGTCAGTGGTGCATATCCTTGCCACGGCCGCGATTTGAACTCCGGACATTCCAATCATGAGGCAACCGTGTTAACCACTGCGCCATTGACCTCACATTAGGCACGACTGAATTATCAAATCTGAACACACAACCACTCTCGCTTGTGAGCAATGATCAGGTTGCCCGATCGTCTCGAGAGAAGACAGTAAATGTCCTGTTAACTCCAACCGTTCTCAAGCCTAGTCAGGAAAATTAATCAATCAGAGCGTTGATAAAATAGACCATGCGTGCGTCAAAATCCCTCGAACCTCACCGTCGAATATTTTAGTATGAAACTCTGTGCAGTAGTGATTCTTTCTCATTTCCTCGCGGAACGTTTGTCAGCCAAAGGGAAGGTTAGATAAATGGCAGTTTGCCCCTATTGATCAGGCGTCTTCACACAGAAGGTTAGACAAACCACAAGAACATATTACACACTTGGTGGTGTTTTGGGCTGGCCTGGCATGCACAACTAAACGACCTAAACAGCAATCAGTAATGTGTGCCTGGAAGGGATTAGTAGCGTATTTGGAGAAAATGGGCGAGAAACAAAATCGAAACAAACGAACAGATAGATCGGCCGGAGTGATATTTGGTTTTGGGGAATATAGAGGAGGGAACCATAATCTAGGTCGGTTGGTAAGTTGGTTGATAACATTTTTATCAATAAGAAACCGACGTTTTCCTGCAGTAAGTTCAGGGACTTCATTTTTTTCCACAGCACTGTTGCTAAGCCATCTCTGGAAGTTGGGAACCATCCAGTTAACTAAACTTTCTTTAGATCAATGTTTTACGTGCGTTTGACGCGTGGTCAACTGTTGTTGAGTCGATTCAGGATAAACTCTACCATCACATGACCGCAGCCTTTGAATTCAGACGGTCATTTCGGATTTGAGGATCACGACCGGGTATTTTGAACCAGTTCATAGTATGTCCTTTGTGTTAACTCACGCTATAAGTCACAAGACCACAGCCCAAGTCTACCTCAAGGGAGGCACTGTTGGACTTTAATTGACCTAATCACGTATATAGCGTTTGATTTACAGTCATTTACAGGAAATAGTTTACTTCGTTGTGCTCTGTTGATTTAATAGTTAACCCACAGAAAATCTGCTTCATATTTGGCCACGTAAACTACAAAACTCAACGTTCTACAAGTGTCAGAATGACCCGTCTGCAGCCCAGTGTGAATAATTTCTTTGCCAAATAAGGTTACGCTAAGGTTCAATCGAGTTCACGGTTTAAACGTACTCTCTGACTATTGATTCATCTTGGGTGTTAGTTGTTTTGGTTACCGACCGCCTGTTGCCCCACATACTTTTCGCTTTTTGTTCAAGACGAGTTGAATTTCCTCATCTCTCTCGTTTCAGTCACAATATTGAGAGTAAATAATTTCACTGCGCATGATAAAGGTATTTATCAGTGCTGGGCAACCGACAGCTCCGGTGAATGGTCCACAGCGGCGATTGCACTTAATGAACATGTATTTACGGAAGGTCAGACTGGTAAGTTTAAATATACATAAACCCTGTCTGCAAAAAATATTCTAAACCAAGGAGTTACTATGAACAAAACGAAAATCATTAAAATACACTAATGACTGTAAACTAGATTACCGCTTGCATGAAATTTACTATCTGGCAATTCAATTTGTTGTACTCAGTACTTTTTTGAATTGACCGGATCGTTGTCTATTAGGTCACAATTTTTTACACGGCCACTTCTATGCACTAGGTCTAGAGCTTGACTAGAACGTTTGTCTTTGTTTCCACAATCAAGATCAAAAACTTCCAATGAGTTCTGAATACCTAACAATCTTCTGGATGCGGTCATGCAAACAATTATTATACTACACTGTCTTAATTATTGGAATACGGTAACGAAATGTGAACTAGACAAGGTGCTTATTCGATTTTATTCAACGGACTGACCGTTTTCACAGGCTACTCAAAATCAGACAGTTAAGGTACATGGTACCTGGTGCGGTAACCGTTGAGCTTACATTCAGGGCACAGGGTTCAATGTTGGTAGACCATGCGTTTGAATGATTTGATAACCTGGTTAGTTGTCTGGGTTTTTCAGAGCTATACGTTAGTCAGCGTCCACGCTGTGGTCATAATCTTCCCACACGAAGTTAAATAAATGACGTCGGAACACTCGGCACGTTGCGCAGTATACTGTTAGTAGTAAGTTGGAGATGGTCAGGAAGAGATCGTGAACATACTAACTATGTTTTGTCTGTTGTTCATAAATTGTTCAGTGCATAGATCTATCAAATCCCTCCCCAAAACCCGTGTTTCATGGTTAGTTAGAAACGTATTAGTTGTAAAAATACTTGTGGATACGAAAACCTGTACATTTAACATCCGAGTTAGAAAAATTTGGACTCCGCACAATAGACTGCAATCGCAACATCGAGCTGTCGGTTTGGATCACAATGAAAAAGTGCCGTATCAGCTGACTGATATGTGAACGTGCCATTTGGAAGGAAGTACCTTCCACACAGAAGGACGACCGGCGGTTCGGAACCAAAGTATTTACCGCTACACCAGTTCCCTAACGTCGTTGTGGTTCTACCCTGATCACTCTCTAGCGTTTTGTTCATTTGAGATTATTAACTGCCAACAATTTACATGGACCTCTACTAGCCTCGTGCATCTCAAAATACCAGAAGTTTTACCGTCAAATCCAACACACAACCCACTTGGTTACCCCTTCTGGCTGATGGAAAGCACGAAAAAAGTATCTCTAGACTAGTGTTGGTAATTCATTCGTTCAAACTTAAGTGGACTAATCCATATTGATGACAAGCAATCTCTCCGCTAGATTATACAGGCACAACGCAGGCAGACAAACGCTGAGAGGGCTTAGTGTTCGAACCCGACGGGATTAACTATAAATATATCAGTGCGCTGTCGGTTGCCGTTAACCAAAAATAAGATTGGATAACGTTTCGCCAAAATTCGTGTGAAAATTACACTAACTTTTTACATACGTTTTCTAACACCAAGCTTTACATTGACAGAGAAAACAAATTAGTGGGTTCATATGTTTTACAGGAGATGCTGGAACAAAATCTTACTACCGGCTTTTGAGCATATCACCACGTGAAGTCTTGTCATTGAGAGCTGGCAAGAATATCAGACATTTTTATTCATTTTAAAAATCTAGCATGTTAGGTTTCAGGTTATAAAATGAGTTTTTTCAGTAGCCGCTCTACTTTTCATGCTAGCAACTGTTGTGTTGTTTGGTCCATCGGATGCGTTGACATTTTGGCAACATCTGTGTGTAAACATACAAAGACGTTTGTTGCTGTATGTGTCTTTCTTCCGTTAGTCACCTGATCCAATTGACCTCTTTTTTCACAGGCTTTAACTAACAACCATCTTGTCATCTTTTTGTTATCAAATCTGTCAGATGCAACTGGAATTGCAAAAACATTGCGCATTTGTATCCAGTATACCCTCCGTCTTCTTAATTGTGTTCCGATATTATACACGTATACTAGCCAAGGTTCCTTCACACACAAAATGCCCTTTGTCATTTTGTGTTAAAATACAGTGAAACTGAAATATGTGAACCTCTCGTCCTCCTCTCATGCTCACTAAAAATGTTTGTCATAAACGAGATTTTTCCATTGTTCCTTTGGTTAATATTATCGAGAAACCTGTATCACAGTGATCTTGGAATTGTTCCAGTTTTGTCTTAACTGACAGTTCAGTTCGCAACAGTTTTAACATAGATAAGGTATGAGGAATATCAGTGGAAATGTTTTTCAATCATTAACAAAAAGATGCATATCGTCCGGGAAATTTTAAAAGCCTGTGCCCCGGAACATTCGTTAAACAGTAGGGTTAGGATTGAACTCCAACCTGCAAAGATTCACCATCATGTTAACGATATAAGTACAAACGGCTGGACTGTTATCCATCACTTAACTGGATTGACCAAAACTTCGCACTGGTTGCTCGGCTGAGAGTGAAAGGGTAGTTATCGCGAGGGGACACCATCATCAACCAGTTTGAATGCAAAGGTTGAAGCAAATAGTTTTAAAATGATCCATTCCGATCCTCTGTTTTCTACGTTGTCAACGAGTCAACGATGATCCGAAAACTGTTTTTCATAAAGCTCTCACCATGCGGTTCACATTAAAAGGTAGGTAACCCGAATTCAAAAATTGACTTGGCGTATATAAGTTCTCCTGGGATTTATAATATACAACGAAGATGAGTTTCTTGCAGGTGTGCTCAAGATGGGCAACAATGTAACATACATTCTTTTTACTAACCAACTTTCATTGTGTGAGCGTAAATGTCGTGCGGAACTTGTCATTTGCGACTATCAAAACTCACCCTGAAGAAACCACTGCCCTTCTGCACTCCGTGAACCTGCACGATTAACCGCTTGCCGTTGTTATTCTCACATCCCGCATCCAAAATGCTAAGTTCCCGGGTTTGCCCCCTCCAATTACTGATTTTCACACACACGTCTGTCGTTTTCTATCACTCGCTGCCGCCCTCATCTGCGAACACGGCCTTCCTGTTGCTCAAACTGACACACCGGTCTGAACCAAGGCGTTCGTCAACACAACAGACTGATTTGAACACAATGCCGCCGTTCATTCTTGCTTTTGGTTATCCGTACATTCCGAACCACGATGACCAGTTGCAACCAAGTGTTGTCATTTCTCCTACGAACGTGAACAAATTAAGATGCTTTTGTCTCCAACACCCCTTACCGTTAGTCATACTTGTGTCACCCAACGTTAGCCAGAAAAATTTGTAAACGATAGTCCACTTTTTAATAACCTGTCGTAGACGGATGGTTCAACTGCACAGAATAAGTGGTTGTCTCTGCAGGTAATTGTAAATAAGTTACGTAAACTTCTTGCTGCTTCAAGAAAGAAGGAATTTACATTCTTTGTTAATGCAAGTTCTGTAGCCTTTGAAACAGGTTTTATGACGAGCACTGGCTGGAATGTTGATTGAATCGTGAACCGAATGGAACTGTGGGTAGGAAACTTCACGTTTGAAAACTTTGCTTTACGGTTGCCTCTTGCTTTCTATGTTGTTGTTGATATATGTCGTCCCCAGAAGATGTATAATTGTTGAGCTGTAACACGGATTACTGAGTAGCTGTCCAATCTGGCTGCAATAGAACTTACTGCGTCCAAGTACGATTGTTTTCAAATTTGGTTTTCAAATCGATTGCACTCAGTGATTCATCTTATTCATAGGTGTCTACATGTGAACCACACAAGGTATGATCTACCATTTTTCAGATGCAAGAAGCCTGAAGTCTGTTGGTGTCGTTGTTCGCGAGCGAACTAACGAGGGGCTCACCGGACATCTGAACTGTAATATTACATTTATGCTGCAAAATGATTCACAAACGGAGATGAACATGAAACGAAGCTTCGAAGTTAACTGGCTCCGTAGATCACCTTCTACCGGAATAATGAAGCTGAATACAGGTGATTCGCGCGTCGGCGGCATCAAGTACCTGACCAGTCAAGTCAGTCGTGACAATCAGGTGCTCAGCATCGTAAACCCTCGACGGTCAGAAGACGGTGGCCTATACATATGTCGGTGAGAATATTGCCTCGGTCAACACTACTCATTAGTAGGCCAACAGTTGAAGAAACCTATTGAAAACGCCTAACTGAAAATTATACTAGCATTTAAATCACAGAATTGAATCATCTCTTAGAACAACGGTCAGGGGTGAAACCTGGGGCGGTTAACTCGAAAACGGAACAGATATCACTATGTTCTTTAAATCTAGATACAAGTAGTCTGAACATTTTAAAAATATTAATTGGCTTCTTGTCTGTCTAGGTTCTCATGTGTTGGCTTGTACTTTTGTTAAAATCAACTTATATGTATACATATGTATACTCCTTGAATGACGTTTGAATCGGTATAGGTAACGAGGCACTCGACGGTGTACTAAGTTCTCCTTATTGTCAAAATGTTTTACCGGATGGTTGGCCCAGATGACCTGAACTGTTTTGAAAATTTCGAACATTCCATTCAAAAAGGAGTTCGGGGATTTAGAATCGCTCTTTTTAGAGTCCGTCAGTAGTGTATATCTTATCAACGGCCTTCCTTTAACTACGACCGTGATTACCATTGAATCGCTGATCCCATAAGAGGCAACGCCAGGCTTGGACTTGCAGATGCTTATCCACATTCGTTTATAGATACCACCAGGGTTGCCTCCATACCCGAAAGAGAAAAACAAAAACTGTCTTGTTTAGTTCAACTGATTCCCTCATAATTACCATATTCTGTAAGGTTAAATTTGCAGAAATTGTTGGTCAGGCTGAACGATGCTTTGTTTGCCGATAGGTTTTCGAAATTTCGATCATTAGAAGTTGAGTGTCATTCGCTTCTCATCATCTAGATCCATCAAAATTTATTTTAGGCGAGATTCGTTCAATTCTTTAGGTTTTTGCTGGTGTGTCTCGCTCATGGTTAGAAGAAGTAACCCTTGATTTTCCTTTCTTGTTCCAGAATCTATGACTCAGTCTCGAAGGTTCTTTTGGGAGAAATGCAATTTGAACTCATAATCGGTAGGTTCTTTCGTTTCTCAGAAGATTATGTAGCTTCCCGATTTGTGTGATTGTTGTGAATCTCTCTCTATTTGACTACATGTGGGGAACTTTAATGTGTATAAGATACCATCTCCGAGCGTGCTTTACACTGCGGCTATATATCTCTTCGTAAATGGCTGATCCAGTTGTTCAACTCTTAATCAAATAAGTGTCCCTCATATGAAGAACAAGATAACGGATGAGGCCTACTCTCTGGGAGTGATCACCAAAAATGCTACAACGCGCTAGCCGTGAAATAATTTGAAGGTTGATTACAGTCAATCTGATTTATCAAGTTCACGTAAACATGTTAGCAATCCGCGAAAGCGTAGGTAGCCAAACGTCTAAACACGGTTGTTTCGTGGAGTCAGTTTGGGACCTAACAGAGCAGAGGTCATCACAGCTACTCAACGGTAATGCAGCCAGCGAGCAGTCTTAGCTTCTGTCAAGTGTGCGTACTACTGATGTATAATAACAAATAGGAAACTGATGTCTAGCGCTCCTTTTCATGAAATCGATAGTTTGTGAACTTCTACCAAGACACGGCAATGGAAACTCACTATAGTTCAAAAGAAAAATGAAAATGTTTATTCGTGTGTTTCTGCCGTTTGGAGAGAACTGAAGTCGAGAAAACCACGGTGGATAAAAATCACGCAATCACTAGTCCAGATTTTGACCCAATCAAATATTGGCAAGGAGACGTCATCACGACGCTTATGGGTTTAAAGACCAGATACACGCAATCCACTAAAAACTGCAGTTAGAAACCTGGACATCTTTTACCAATGTATGTGCGTTTGGTGCATATACTGATTAGCATTATTTTACTGAGGAAGTAAGCGAAAAGGGTTTCCATTGCACTACTGTTCACTCCATTACCTGGCATGCAGAAACTAACAATTGAGCGGGACAGCCAGTTGTAGATAGCGGTAGTTTGTCTTTCGGTTTCATTGTGATCACAAGAAACTAAAGAAGCTCCATACATATGAGATTTTCTGAGTTGCTCTGCTGACTATTCCTCCTGTCTTTCTATTCTCGGGAGTATTTCTTTGAGAGACGGTGGGCTATCCGCCTAATTATGTCGATGCAACCAGTAGAAACGCCATCATACCAAAACCTTACTGGAACAGCACAGGGCTGGAAGTGCCAATTCTGTGGATTAGATTCCTTTCGCCTATTTGGTCAGTTACAAGATGCCTATAATGTTGTCTACCAGTTGTCTAGAAGCTTAGTAAGGAGATTTTGGACAGTTCCATGCTACGCAGGCCACTGATGTTGGATTTCACATATCCGACAAGGACGGTCATAATAGATGCACACAAAAACTAGACATCCCCGTGTCAACACTCGAAGAAGGTGAAACTTAATAACCTCAACTGATTGGATATTTCTTCGGTCCGCCATTTTCTAACTCAGCCGTGTTACGGTGAACCTGATTTTCAAACCTATGAAACAAGACCTACTGGTTACTTCCTGTTTCGTGCTACCAAACTGGACGTACCAGTTGCCCATTATGGGTTTGCTTGTTGACGCGTTATCAACAGAAATTCAGTGGAAGCAGTGATATTCTACAACCAACTGCTTTGTCAGGAGGACGAAAGCGTGGTAAACATGACTTGTTTTCTGTGTATGATCATCACCATAATTATTTGTTGACATCTTGCACAAGTCAAATAATCAGCTGCAGGAAATCACCGTTCTTCTAAAGAATCTTGAGGCTGAGTAGAAAAAACTTTAATGTGGTTCTTGATTCGACAACCTTTTTGCTTAGCGTTTATTCCAAAATGGTCCCATAATTCATGAGAAATCGACAATAACACGGTTGCCTAACGAACGTGTAGCCGGAGATCAAATATCGGCCGTGGCAAGATTATGCGTTACTGATGAGCTCTAATGAGAGCTAAACTCGAGTCCAGTGCTTGGTTTCGAATGGGGCTGACTGGAAAGTCTATCTGAATGCAAGGGCTGCGATCGAATATGAGTGATGTTGAACTTGAAAAATAGAATACATTTACCTTTCAACTTTATGCATCGAAACATAAGTGTTTCATGCGAAATACACTTATAAATGAAACTACATTGGTCAAGTGCAGTCCGTCTGAGAGGGTTAACTTTATGAAAACAGCAAACATACTGCTTGTTTCTACGTGTTCATTTCTGACTGGACAAGTAATTAGGAGTAACAGTTGTGTGATATTCGTCGGTTTTCTGCAGAATCTTTGAAGGAGATTTTGACTACTGCTAGCTTTGCGAGTAGTGCGATGATAGAACTACTGCCAAAAGGATGGCCTCCTGGATGGCTGTCGTAAGTTGACGCACAGTCAACGCCGCTGCACCCTTTTGCAGTCCTACGGAATATGAACATATACAGTGCTAACCCTATTGCTCCCAAAACTTCTTTCTTGGGGATAGGATGATCTCCGATTTGTTTGTTTTTTACACCGCCCGGTCTAATCGTTCGCGCCACTTTTTTGTGGGCAACCAAGTGGCAACGGTTGATACGTTCGAAATCACCCATCGAATACATGAGAAGGACAAGGTAGCCAACAAGAAGTGTTTGATTGTCACGCCGATTACAACAACACAATAATTATAACAACAGTAACCACGGTGATTAGGAAAATCAGCCAAAAGAGTTTGTAAACTAGGTGTTTATTAACAGTTGGGCATTCACTTTAATAAATTGTGAACGTGATTGATCGTGGGTCAAGGAAAGATCAACTGGCTGCAAGAAATTCTGAGCATAAAAATCAGAGTTGCGCAATCAGATACTAACGGCCTGAGAAAGGGTTAACGTGCGGAACCTCACCATCTTTACTCGAGTTCTAGGCGCCTGATTGACAATCTGAAAGGCATATTTATTATTGAGAAGAAGATCAAGATCGTTCAAATGAGCAACAGTCGCGCTTGAGACCGTTTTAGGTCCCTTTGACAAAACATGTTGGATGATGTTCACATCATCTATCAACATTCAACATAAGCACACAACTGAGTACACACAACAGCTGGTTGTATACAATAAGAGTTTGTATTTGAGGTGTGGCAAAATAACGGTTTCCGAAAGGTAACTGACGCACGATTGGACAGCACGGTAGGTTGTTTCGAATGACTTTCTGAGCCTTTGATAACTTTGGCCATGGGGCCTACCTTGAAAGGAGGTGATTTGGGTTTCATCTCTATCGCTTGTGCCACCTTTTGAGTATATCTCATTGGGTAACCATTCTGTGAGAACACTCCCCGTAGAAAATTTAGCTCAGTTTTCAACGTATCGGAAATGCAGATCTCCAATGTCCGTCAGATTTTGCTTCTGATTTAACGGAACGAAACAGTCAGACTAAGTATACTGACCATTCCAAGTCTATTTTTTGTCAATACTCTTCATCGGACTGAAACATTTCATCTTAGTATGCAGAAATTCGAAAAACTCACAAACCCCACTGTCGGAATTTCGTTGAATTTAAATTTGTGTGTGCAAAGATGAAGTTTATCATAACTCTGATTACATTAGAATCCTCACTGAAGACTCAAACTGTATCACCAACGAAGCATTTGTGGAATGAAAACTGTTGAATTAGTACGCTCAGCTGGTTTGTTCATAAAATCGTCAGCTACCAAAGGAACTAGATTTCATTCTGTTGTCGGCAGATTGCATTGGTGAACGGAAACTGGACGTTATTAGTACAAAGCGTGAGCAGTTATTTCAGTCCATCCTTTGAAATGCTCATGTGTTTTTGTTACGTTCAATGTAACCGCATACGCATCGAAAGGTCTCTTGCAGAAGCCCGTTAGTAAATAATACAGGGACATCAACTGAGAAGATTATTCGATTGTTTAAGTTTATGCTTCCGATTCTGTCGGTGAGCTGTAGCATGTTCTGTGGATTATTCTTTGCTAAGTCCTAATGACAGGTTAAGAAAAACCTGTAAACCATTTGGCTAGAGCATGATGAAGCAAATTAGGCACATTATGTATCGTAAGAATTGTTGTTCCAATGAGACGGATACACATGTTTTACACAGCGCCAGGTTTTAGACATCGTCTTGTCTATTTCTGGTGTGTTGTCTTTCTGTGAATTCAGCTTCATAAAGTTTGAACTATCATCCAGCATTTCACGAATCGTGCCAATATAATCAATCCTATTCAGTGAAACAAATGTTGTCATCTCATCTCGTATGAAAAACATTATGCGCACGTTCTTTTCTTAATACTTCAAAGTTGCTTCGTCCGAAGTTGATTTACTTGCAGTATATACTTAAGATACCGAGAACGCGAGTTAACTGATGTCGATTTCAGTCTTTCTCTATTCAAAGTTGAAAGTGGTGTTAAAGCAGTCAGTATGTCACGTACTTTTAAAAATTTAGCTTCTAAATCAAAGTGGTTAATCTTGCAACAAGGACAACAAACGTTAAGCCCTGGTGATGATGAATCGAGCAATATAGTTTTTGACTTCAAGGAGGAAAAGTTATCAACAACCCATCCAGGGTTAGTTTGTTGTGATTAGCTTGCGATTCAAACACAAATCATGTCTTGTTTGTACGTTCTCGTTCTCATGACTTCGAGGAATAGTTTCCAACAAATGAGACAGCCTAAGACTCTGATTTCTTTTTAATAAGTGTATATGCGTTGATTATGTTGCTCGCCTAATTGTTCCTCTCACTGTTTCTCAATATAAAGCGTCACTCGTCATACGGTTCATTTGGAAGCTCCTATCAACATGAAGGTCTTTTCTTAGATTATCAGTGACCTACTGGCATATTCCACTGTACTCCACAGGTGGTCATAACCGGCTCCACTTTACATAACTTCGTTTCTTTCACCTGAAATCATAATTTTCTTCTAAAGTGGACTATCTTTAAGGTTACTGGCCGCATGACACAAGAGCGACGAAATGTTTTTGTGTGTAGTCGTTGCGTTAGATTTTATGATTACGACAGAAAATTCGTTTGCAGAAATCAGCTAATCTCCATGTGTCTAAAAAACAGTGGTTATTGTGCACAGATTAGTTTTCGAATAGCAGTGTTTTATAACGTGAACACTGATGAAACTCTCCAAAAAAATTTGTTCGGTAGACGACTTCCGAAGAAAACCGGCATGTGACAAACTTTACCTGATTTACCGTTTAAGGACTGAGAACAGATTGAACTTTCCCCAAAATCCACACCATGGAATATTTCGTGTCTGCTTGTAGAACTCTAGTTATGACTGCAAAAATAGCATTAGATTTTTTAGAAAGGTCAACGCAACAACTTTCTGACGTTACACGATAGCAATCTGTCTTAATTTCATAAGGCAAAGACTGGATCACTAATTAAAATTGCATGTTGTACACCTCGTCAGTGTATATGTTCGTCTTCCGATTCTAAGACATACAGTGATGTTAGCCGGAAGAGAAGATTAGACTGGACTAGTTAGCATGTTAACAAAAGTCATTCGTTGTTTCCTCTGGCACGTTCAAATAACCGTTTTCAGAAACACTGAAAACGTCCCTGTTTCATAAGCTGTTATTAAAAAATCAGCCGACGAGCCCTCAGTTGAGATCTGCAAATGAACTGATATGGTCTGAGTATGGCCACAGAACGCTGCTGATATTCATGGAATCCATCGCAAGACGCCTCATCTTTCAACGGTTGCTGCGAACTAACGAATTAGTCGAACCAACCTGAACTTCATGAAGATAGCCCACAGTGGATTAGGGTTACATTTTTTGTACCCATTTACTGTTAATATGCCCATTCTGAATGTGGATTGTTCGTTTTTGTTCCGTACGAGGAGATGAAGTTTTCTTGGCCGCCGTGTATTTTCCGGATTTTCTGCATTCTAATGCTCTGAGTCGTTAACCTGGTGCATAGATGTTTGTTAAAAAGTATTTGAACTTCCTATCACACAAAATGAAACAATCAAAATGACTCGATAACTTTAGTGTCAACAGGGATTATAGTCAGAAAGCGAGTTTGAAAATACTCACCATACATTTATTAATTAAGAGTGAATCCATTCAGACAAGCTGCTGTGAAAGGTTCCATGCCGTGTGTAACCTGGCGAAGCTGAGTGGTCCCTGCTTTTGTCTAGATGCAAACCAGGGATTCCGTAGTCAAACGTTTACAAACCGATTTCATATTTGGACATTTAATTTTCATTCACTATTGATCAAATGAGACAAGGAGAGACACCTATTCAGCATTGTTGAATGAATACTCGTCTCAACTTTCCACTGACAGAGCCAAACGAAGATGAATTAAATGCAAGAAGATTGAGTAGCCCTGAAGTGCCAATGGACCCACCAAAAGCAATCGTTGCAGAGACGGCCACGACACATTCATCGAGTCCAAACCCGTCCGGGATTCTTTTGAACGTTCCAGAAGAACATTTGAAAGAGAGAAAATTTGCTAGTAAGAGTATTTACCAGACCAGCTGAGTCATTTAGTCCACAGACATACAGACAAGCACTTAGTATCACACCGGCACCGTAAACCTCATTTGAAAAGGAATGTTTATTTGAAAGGGAAAGCAATGTAGATTCAGGAAGCCTAGATGTAGCTAATGCAGCCATGTATACCGTATACTTTCTTGGCATGGACAACAAAACATCTCGGAGACCACTAGCCTTCACATTTTAGTACATAAGAGGACGCAACAGTGAAACTAAGACAGGTGTATTCACAGTCTAGTGAACCTCCTTTTTACATTGCAGATGGTATTTTTAAAAATGTGTGGAGGTTTAAAATCAGTCGGAGAGCTTTACTTGAGGTTATAGAGGGGTTAGTTAAGGGATCCGCGTATTCAAAAGAGTTTTCACCGGAAACACTGTTCATTTTTTATAAACGCGTCAGACGTTTGGGAACTCTATAAGCGGCACATATGTCAATAAAACAGCCAAACTTCTCAGCATGACTCCTATGACGTAGTGACCAGGTATTTAGGTAACACATTTAAGGTTATTGCGAGTACAGTCCGCTAGTGATCCGTCTACGAGGCTTTCATATGCGTGAATCGGTTGGTAACTCTCATTTCTAATTACAGTGACCAATATTGAACTGTTTCATTTGGTAAAAACATTGGCCTGATGCAACTTGATATTTTGGCTGAATGCAAGCGACCGCCCCTAAAGGAATACGAATTCAGTGTTCAGTTTCTGAACATGTAATGCACAGTGTACTCCATAGCGAAGTACGAGTTACCTTATCTATCACCCCACAATGTTCGGAAAAATCACCATTCGAAGCCGACAGCTAAAGTTATCCAGGTACAAAACGTAGTCGTTCATCATCCTACATGATTTGGCTGTTTGTAGAAGTAGATGACATTGAACTTCACGAACTGAAGAGCTCTTCAGTCACAACCTCGTGGTGGCGCTCGATGAACTCCCACTAAAATCAGATCTTGAATTTGCACAAAGAATGGTACATGGGTTTTGAAACTTTGTATGATTTTTTCAAACTGAAGTTAATCGAGGGAGTATATATCATCATTTTTATTGTTTCCAATCAAACCAGGAAATTAAGGTGTCTGTTCATGAAGTCAGTTAGTCTACGTAAACTTTTGAGCATTCACCTTATGTCGGAAAAGTTGTGACTTGGGAGTGGGCTACTTACAGGCACCTAAACACTATACTACCGGTCGAAAACCAAAGAAGAATGGAAACGTGGCGATCACTATTCCTCACCAAATGATACCCTGAGGTTTGCTATCCTCACGTTTCTTATGAACTAACTGTCCGGTGCTTGCTCGATGTAAACTGAATGTCAATCAAACTGCACCACAACAATTACACCTAGGTGACGATTGCAGCTAATATTATTCAAAAATAAACACCAGATTAGAGAAATGCCCCTGACTAAAGTAATCTGTAGGTCATGTCTTGATTCCAACAGAGACCTGAATCTTTATCCGGGTTCTGCTATAATGTGAATTTGCCACTAAGCCACATCACCGGATTATCATACGTAAAATATTCATGGCATCTGCGCAAACACAACCACCAATGTGTCCGATCGATCCGAACGGAAATTTAGGTTTATTCTGGTACCTCCAAATACTGTCAGGTTTACGCCTTACAAAATATTAACTTCGTGCACCAGCATTTAGTGAAAATTGTTCACAGATGACCGAGAAAATTGAAACTCGAGCTACACGGAAGCCGAAGCTCGCGAGAAGTGGTACAATCAGGCGTTGTTCCTACCCTACAATTAACTCGGTAAGAATAACGAACCATCTGACTGATTGGACCAAACAGAAATCGTAAAGTAATCGGCCGATATGACCCGGTAAACCGGTTTTCTCACAATATTTGGGATTAACCTTCTCAACTAACTCTGCCGTCCATTTATGCAATTCCACCAGTTAGGAGCTGACTTAGAACACATGTCTTTCATATGCACATATCTGAAACACCGAACAGCTGTCGTCAAATGATAGACATACGGTGACTGTGCAAACAGCGGGAAACAAAGGACTTGTTCATTTGAAGCCATACCAGCAACTTCAGCTGTCCGGTGTGAGTGACAAAAGAACCTTGTGTGAAGAATCGTAAAATATTTCTTTCCACGTTGTGCACTGAATGTGTTTTAACAACGATAGGTTTAACCGAAAATCAAGAAATGTGCTGTTGAACTTTTCGTTAAAATGTTGATCGAAGCGAAGGAAGTGAACACAATGCGAAAATTTCAAAAACGTACTATTCACTTTGCTCAGGGAGGTTATTTCCGTTAATCCAACTAAGAAATCTGATCATCTCAGAATCAACACTGCAAATTTTGTTCATATATCTGATAGGGTAAGCTAAAGAATATTTATACAAGGTTGCGCTTGTACATGTGACTATTTCGATTTGACGTTGACTACTGTGACGTCAATGTGATAGTCAGTATAAAGTTAATCATACTTCCACAAGGGCCAATACGGAGGACGGTGTACTTTGTTGGTACGTAATAATGAGAGTGGAATTCTAGACAGACGCCCCTTTTGTAAGTTAAGTTAGTCATGGATGAATGCGAAAGCATTGGCCACCTTTCAAATATGTTCATTTTTTGACAAAAAATATAATGCATCGTCTTGAAACTCGCCTCTTTAAACTCATAGCAAGTTCTGCCTTCAGTTATTCTTGGCAAACGCCCACAGTTTGAAAACACTGTAAGTAAACAGTCTTTAACCTACGAGCAACGTTTGTGATCTGGGAGACGTTTGCAAGTCATATCAAGTTCACCTCATGTGAGTGGTTTACGTGAGAATAGTTGAACTATTTGTAAGTAATGGATAAATAACGTCAGGCTAGTAATAAGTTTGCACGTTAGATATCGATGAGACTGCTGCTGTTCCCTCATAAACTCACCCCATAGCTTCCTTCTCATACTCTTGGCTCATCTTGTTTGACCACTGGTAAGCATTTACCCCTTACTTAACTATGCTGTCAATCCATTCTCCCACCGTGTGACAGTTACCAAACCTGTTTTGAATCGAATGGCGGAGTTTTCACTTACGCTTCAAATGACCTGGAATTTGACGGATCAGGAACTAGAAGAGAAGGTGAATCAATACTCCATCGAATATCGACGTCGCGTAGATTCGTATCCTATCTACCGAGGTCGACGCAATGCACAGATGAGTTCTGCGATCAATACCAACCTTGATAATACTTCTGTAAACCAGACAGTCAAATGGACACTGCCAATTCTAATGAATGAAACCGTAAAGGGACGAAACTTTTGTCTGGTGGGACATAAATATTTTATTCCTGGATACGTTTATAGGTTAGTGGTTCATCTCACGTTTATAAAACGGTATTTACCATGAATTACATTTGTGAAACCTCTTAGGGTCAACAGTAATATACAGTTTAATACGTTTACCGTAAACCTCTTGATTCGAACAGACCAAGATGGATTGTTGAAGAATAGCACATTGAAACGTTTCAAAGCGCAACAAATTAACAATCAACAAAATTACCTAACTCAAAGCCGGGTAGGTATCGAGCACGGAAAGCAACCGCTAGCAACTGGCACCCTACAATTAGTACAGTAAACAGCTGGATTGAGTGGTATGAGAACAATTAAATCGAATGCCATCACGCCCATAAGAAAGACTTGGTGTATAAGCTTAGGACTCAGTTCGTTCACGTTTTTGGGAATACTGGGGTATCATGTTCTTTAGTGTGTAGACGTACTGTCTAGCGATCAGGTGTTCGAGCTTCTAGGCAGCCGATTTGCCACCATATTGCTAGTAAAACATGCGGTATTTAAAATTCATTGTCGTTGGTTTAACCGAGAATCAATAATCTGTACGGAATCTGTACACGACGAATGTATCTCTCATTGTACACCTTGTTAGCAGAGGATGAAAATGAAAGACCTTGAGTTTGGCGATTTATTTCAAATAGTCAACCCGTAAACTTGCGCTCTGACCGCGGAATTATTTCAAATTGGATTCTTCATGTAAAACCCACGCAATCAAAAGTAAAACTCGAAATACCCATGCAACTCATCATTCTTGCCAAGGCCCCAAATATACATATATCGCTCACACCAGTGTGGATAATTAAAATGACGTATAGCCTGTTGTAATTATTGTGTGGTTGCCTTTTTGTGGGATGTGTCGAGCACAACGGTTATTGCAAAGTCATACACCGCCGGTCATCAGCTTTATGTTTGCAGTGCACAGTAGTGTACAATCATAGATCTGCTAATTACCAACATTTATTGATGACCACAAACCAAACAATACGGAACTCCGGATAGTCTAAAATATCACAATTAGAACCGGCCTTCGCATTTTCTTAGTGATCTTGTGGTATAAGTAGTCTGTGCTGACTAACACACGCTATTTGTGAAGCTTTGTCTATTAAAATGAGAATTTAGTAAATCTGGGTGACTGTCTGTTTTTTCATTGTTTTTATAACCATTGTTGACTAAGATTGTCCGAATGAATTATTGATTGTTTGATTCTCCCACTTGAAAGCAACTGGTGTCATTTGCACACTATTTGTTTGCGAGTGTGCATTCGAGAAACCGTCGTTCTGGCAGGAAGCTGTATGATCGATTGTCCTACCTGATGTCAGAACTGACTGTTCCTTGCCAACTACATGTGATAGAAGCAGGACTGACGTCAGTAGAGCAAAGTGCGTATGTATACTCAGTTCTGCTGAGTCAGTCGGAATAACCACTGTGAAGCAGATGTTTTTGAACTGGGAGATTCAGTCGAATTTTATGCCCTCCTCTTAAAGTTATACTACTTTCTTTTCGCAAACCGGATGAAATTGCGAAGTGACTTTTTTCAGTTGGGTAATGTTCACAGTAACTCCCTTCAACGATTTTATCTGGATCATGAAAGACTTCATGTATTTGATTGGGTGCTCAGAAGAGAGCATTTCACTCGCAGTCGTCGTAGAAGATGCCTCTGGCCGAAGGTTGTTTTTCTTGCCTTGGATTTTACAGTTTGCGCGTTCTCGGATTCAGCACCAAGTTACCGGCTGCAGCAACTCCGTTCCAAAGTCCGTGGTCTGAAGTCATCAGTTTTGAAAACCTCGTCAACACGATACCACAGATTGTTTCAGTTTCAGCAAGGGTAAGTGAGTTTGATATTCATATGCTGTGATAGTGTGCATGTCTATGAATAGTGTACCCTATGACTATTTCGGAACAAATCATAATTCTGGCTTAAGCGATAAGGGGCTAGGTCAAGCTGACGGCGTATCTTGTTACTGACCGGAATCATTACGTGGAGTTAGTTAGAGTTGAACCGTCAGCACTCGCGCTAATATGCCATCTTAGATATGAGCTGGCAGATCGTCACTTTTCGTATAATGTGTTACACACGATTGTAAAACTCCCATAAGTAAACGACCAACAATTTATTCTTCAAATTTATGACTATATGAGGTCCGTCAACCTAGGGTTCACGCTCTGCTAAACATGGTAACACGTATTATGTGGATGTCAACACTGTGTTGAGAATAGATAGAAATGCTGAAGTGAAAAGCGTCGCGCAAATGACGTTTATGAGGACGTCATAAAATCTTGTCCCGAGGACATTCGCTTTGAATTTCCGCAAAATTCGAGGGGAAATAAGTCAAATAAATGGTAAACAAAAGTGTACATCGATAATCAGGATAGAATCACACAATACACGTGGGGTGTGCTTCAAATATAACTTCAATTTGGAAGCAGTTTACCCACAGTAAAGAAACACATTTAAAGAGAACAAAGCAGATTAATCAGAAGTCGGAACTGCTATACTGAACCGCAACTAACTTCGCTGATCATTTCGACAGTTTCCTACTCTTTTTAGATAGTTTGTGGTTGAATCAAAAGCTGGGAATGATTGTGTATGCTTCATTTGAAGACTTTGAAGCAACTTTGTTCTACTCATGTGTTGGAGGCAAGGAATTTAGATTGAAGTGACCTAAATACTAACCTTAGTTGATAACAACCTTCACATTTAGACAAACATTCTGACTAACTGACTTTGAACGGAAGCATTGAGCGCGGGCGTTGGTCTCAATAAAGTAAATCCGAGTCCGAGTACGAGTCCGAAAGTGTACTCAAGCATTTGTGCTTTTGAGGCCACTTTGTTAACTGCAACAACTGGTAACCTCAAAATAAACGTGACCTTATAACCATATTCAAATGCTCAAACACAACCGTGTGTGATTGGCGTTAAGAGTGCTAGATTATTTCAATTGGGGGCGAAATAATTTTATACCCTTTTCATTCAACATACTAACCCGGTGATCAGGAACCTCTCGTTTGGATTGAAATCAATGATATCTGAAATAACTGAGCATCGTTCAGTTCACCAACAGAAATTCGCGGATTAACACTATTTCAAACCATCCATAATGGATCTTAGCCACCGCTCTCAGATAGGCCTTTCGGCTAGCAGACTTCACGAAGAGGCACCACATTAGTACCCGCCGTATGTTTTACCTGGTCGGACCTACGTACTTTTTTCTGAACAAAACTTTACGGACTTGTCCTCCTAATTGTGGGTAGAGCACTTTGACCACTAGTAGGGTAACCACGCAAAACGCAGGACTGGATCACAAGATCCAGACATATAATCATATATTTAAAGTGCCATCCACACCACTGACACGTGAGACCGTGCGTTTCAGTTTCCACTGTTTACCTCATTGCCCTGAGCGACCCCCGTTATTTTCAATGTTATTAACTGGTTGATCAAAATAAGTGCTATCATGCTAACACTGGTTAACAGTTGCATTTGCAGTCTAAACCGCTTACATTGCAGTTTTACTTCAGGTTTTAAGTTCTCTGTTCACATATGAATGTCTGAAGGACAACTGTGTAAAGGAATTTTTTGTGAGAAAGCAGGACCGCCTCAATTTCTGTTGGACTGTTCCAATGAGCGGCTAGGGATGGGTAATTGAAATAATTAAACATAATGTTACTCTGAAGTTAACTGGTTGGTACCCTCACAATGACTGCTTCTTCACCAAATTTTCATGGTTTTTAAACGTCTTTTTTTGCGTGGACTCAGTTTCAGAAACAGCCGATCTTCGTCGATAAAGTTAAGTATTGTGCTACTCACATGCATTAAGTAGTAAGGCGTTTGATCACTAACTCGAAGGTATAACGTCATTTCTTTTAACAAATGTGTGGGTCATTGATCTTTTTCCGTTTCCTGGGGCTAGACGTTACGAGGAACTATTATTGTTGGGTAGAATAAATGGGTAAATAGTGGTTGAGTGTATAATCAGCTCATAAGACTTTCGTAACTAAAAACGAGGTATTTCATCGGTTGAATGTGTCACAGAAATTAGAGTGATTAGCCACTGTTATTTTGTGTTTAATGTGAGATAATGTACGTAGAAAGTTGGAGTTCACCAGCAGAGGAATACTATTCTTGAAAGCGGACGTTGAATAAGACAGACTATGTGTCCAAAGGATGTACCTGGCGCCACTGTGAACGGGTAAACTCTAGGAAAGCGCTGACTTGAACTGGAATGTACAAAAATCTAGCTTACTCCAAAACACCAATAATGAATTTTGGGGAAAAATGACCGGTCACTTTAATGAGTGAAAAAGGCGAGTTTACAAAAATTCCCGGAGTTGCCTAGTCGCAATCAAATAAGAAGAAAATTCACACCACCATGAAATCATTACTTCTGGTTGACTATATATTTCTCCCAGATACTTGACATTATTATACTTTAAGTATTAGGGTTTTGGCCTTTTACTTCCGTCTAGCAAAGCCTGTATGTCAAACCTTCTTGTCGTCGACGGAATACTGCTCAGCAGAATAATATCTTAGTGGTGCTGTGGATCATATGATGCCTAAATAACATCATGAAAACTGTACAGAGAACCTGCTCAACATTGATTATTGCAATAAAATATGAATTCAGCAGAGTGACCTTAACGAACGCTATCACAATAGGAGTGCTGATTTAGAATAAAACCAAAAGTGGCAGTTTGTGAAAACAGAGTGTATTCTAAAAGATACGACCCACTTACTCTTTGTTTTAATAGTTGCCCGAAAAGTCAAGTTTGGTTCCTGTCTTTTTCTTATTTGACAGAAGGGTTTCTCGTTCATACAAAAATTAGGTCACATTAACAAATAATCCTAGGTGATCACATTCTAACGACAATAACAGACAACCCCCACTTACTTATTACAGCCAGACGTCATATCGGATAAGCAAACGTGTCCCGTATATTCAGTTTGAATGTCGATTTGGTAAGGCTTAAGAAGCGAAATCTCCACCTTAAAAGCATTGAAATAAAGTGCTTTGAGCCAGTATGAGGACTATTCACTTGACCAGAATCGATTTGACTGGTGAAGTGACCCGGATGGATTTCTCACAGGTGGCTTCATATAGTTGTGCTGCCTGTTTTAAGGCAGTATATAGACGAGGTCATTTATGTCTAACAGCCCCCACCCTACCTTCTCTTTTCGAATTCAGCCACCCGAATCGGTTTTTTGTTTGTTTCTTTAATAGAGGTGCGTAACAAAGGGGGTGTGTACCTCGTAAATAGTTTAGCTTAGATAAGAACACAATTCCAGGAGGCCTCTACCTGGAGAGAAGATGATCATGACATTGAGAAACGCAAGAAATTACCCCAAGTAAAATTTTGTTTTTCCTTGGCACAGAAAGGAGATGTTCACAGTGGTGTAAGATAAATATTGAGCAAAGGACGTTTGCTTTTATGAATGTAAGAATCGGAAGTGTCATGTGTGATTTTACATGGCGCCCCAACCACGGAATCACGATGGACGGGCCAACTCGGTAAAATGAAGTGTTACCCGGAAAACATTGAGGAGGTTGTTAGCTAACTGCCGGTTATAATTTACGGTACGATTGTTTTGTGTATGACTTCAGAGAATTTCGTGGAGAACCCTAAGTTATGCGTTCTAGAGAAACCGTAGAGTTGTCGAGTTCCGGAGTCTTCAAAATCGCAATGCCAAAATCCATTTTAATTAATTAAATGCAATGTAGGTTCGATTAACTCGTGAGAACTTCTCAACTCTCAAGGTTCTAACTGAAGCAAACTAGCGAATAACTGTAAACATAACAGTCACTTTCAAAGTTATTCAATAGATCACTCCATAAATCTCTCATATTTATTAGCAAGTATCCATAATTTAAGACAAAACTACCAAACATCAATCACCTTGGAGAACCAGGTCTCAAGTGTTACGTTCGTTAAACTTGAAAAATCATGTATTGTACGCAAGCAACCTATTTACATAGTTGCAAACTTTAATGCAAGTTTCCACGTTTTACAGCGCTTTCACTTGTGCCGGACCACACAACTTGACGGAAAACTAATTCACACATCAGTAAAATGCACAGGTTAGCGGGAATTTGATAAATTAGTTTGGCTGGAGGTTGGGTTTTAGGAATTGAACGCTTCCTGAAAAACGGTCGGGCGTTCAGTCATTCTGCCGAACTTCCGCAAAACCAAGCTAGCCTTTGGGAGTAAAACGTATCTAACAACCGGCGAACGTTGGGCGCTATGTTCGTTTGATTTCTGCCGGGCGATGAGCAAATTGATTCATTTGTCAAATAAGCCAACTTAAGGCGTTCAGTTTCCTCTGGCATTCTGTTTCGTACAAACGTTTCAGGCGGATTCAATCAAATGCAGCGCTCATGTTTGAGGGTGGTGTTTAGTAAAGTGGGTAAAAATTATCTGTACGCAGTGTGGCAATTGTTTTAGTTTCAAAATACCCGGGCTCCGGCTGGATTCAAACCAGCAACAAAATCAGCACGCCTAAAGCTGGCAACAGTGGAGTTAGTGGATTCCAATCTAAAATGTTTTGAAAACAGCTCTTGGTATTGATATGTTCGCCAAGCTTGGCATTTAGGTTGCAAACGTTTTGATTGCCGAGCGAGGTGACATCATCAGTGCGTAAGTGTATCAGCATATAGTTTTGAATGTGGCGCTGAAACACTTACGCACTGATGATGTCACCTCGCTTGGTGATCAAAACGTTTGCGACATAAATGCCAAGCTCGGCAAACATCAATACCAAAACCATCAATTCGAGCTACGAACAACACCACCACTGTTCCAAACCATCAGAAACAGCTCTTGTAATCCCAGTACTTCGAAGAATTTGGTGGATTCCAGCAGATTGCTTGGTTCATTGCAGTCAGTTATGACGATTCTGGGATCTGGATGTGGTTTCGTAACTCAGCTGATAGAGCGCTTACAATGCATGGACATGTTGCTTATATCGCTGGTTCAAATCCAGACTGAACCTACACTTTTGCAATCGGTTATCCTCTAAGTTGTTTCGATATTTACCTCTCTTGCGCCAAACTGAAGCTCTGACGCAACATGATGTTAGCCTTCAAGTGTGATAACCGTAACTAAAAATGTATTACACTTAAAATTAGTGGGATAGTCCTTGCGTTATTCAACTCCTGTTGAAGAATTCTTTTGAAATACCTGAATTCATAACAAAACAAGTCGATGTGTTTCACACTAATTGCAGTGTGTAAGTACAATTCACAAGAACTGTTTCTCAGTTAGTCAAAAGAAAACCCTATAAACTGAAGAGGCGCGCTGTTTTACCAGAAAACCTTGAATCAAGCTCGAAAAGTATAGGTTTAAATTTTGATTCTGCCTGAGTTTAAAATGTGCAGTTTAATGCGCATTGGATCAGTTGTCTCAGAATACTGAAGTTCATAGCACGGCAATAAAAATCTTAACAAACTTGTCATTTTGGCCTATTGATTACCTTCGATTTGTTCATATCTCCTTACGCTTGCCATTCATCGACCTATATGGTTAAACCAGTCAACGACCTAACTGAAGAGCACTTCAAACAGAAAGAGTGTAAGTGGATTTTAACAAATGAAACAGTGATGGTAATCAACGGAGGCTATACTCTAAGAGAAAACAACAAGGGTGTTAATAACAGAAGATTCAGAGAGTGAATCCCATAGGGCACCGAAAACATACGCATAACCTGGATTTCGTGGACATGCTGTGGCGTTAGGTGTAAATCCATAAAAGAAAAACATGTCACAATGGGTAGATTCACGTCGTTTTGTCTGAAATCGAATACATTCTTTAAGCCTTCAAGAAAGTCTTTGCAAATTCGCCTGTATTCATGAACAGGTTGGCAGGTATTACGGTGTCACTGAAAATCACATGAAAACTGTTTTTTAAAATACTGCGGCCTCTTCTGTTTACTCAGCGAAAGAGCTGATAAACACCTACAAACACACAAATGTGATGTTGGGGGAGGAATTCCGCCATAGTTCTTTTGCACATTCCCATTTACCGACAGCGTTTTTACTGAAGAAATTAGAACAAGAAACCAAAATTTCACTATTTCGGCTGTTCTCGGTAAAACCCTTGACAAGCAGGTCCACATTTGGCCTCCAAACACAACATGACCCATCTTCCTGTAATTCCAGCGGCTTACCAGCGTTCTCTCTGTGGGGTTCTGTTACCCCCTCTTGCTTGCTGCACGAAGATCCGACGTCATGTGGATCAGTTTAGGGTTATTTCTCACAAATTCCAACCATTGGCACAACAATATTTAAGAGAAGACATGCACTCGTGCACTTTTGCTCCACATATTAGCCACCTGCGTGAAACTGTCCACCAAAATTGAGGCTGAGCATTCACGGGAACGGATTATTCGGATAAAATAACCGCAACAACCCCATATCATATTTGAAGTGTGCGACGTACTTGAATTTTCAAGTTTGCCTCTTGACGCACCGTTAACTGTCAGCACAGAACCGTGAACAGTTCACTGACTGTTCACTTGAATACATTTGTCCCCCTATGCCGAAATGAGACGTACATATTTCTTAGTGCCGCTAACGGAGGGTTATGGCAATAACTCAAAAGCATACCGCAGGGTAACAACAATTCCGTCTACTTTGCTACCTATACTGTAAACATCTGTGATGAGACAGAATTCATATTTGAGAAAGCAAACAAAACACTTGTGTAATATAGAGTGGTATAATGAAATACCAAGTGTTTACGGTGTAAACGACTCCAATTTGCTGTTCGTGGCAACCCTTGCAGAAAGACTTTTTACTCACAGGATGAGACTTGGTTTCTAGCATTTCGTGGAGTGTGTTTGCAACGTTTATTATTTCGAATTAACCTGCAGAAAGTGTTCTCGATTAAGGTTAAAAATAAACGCGAACTTTCGTTGATTTCAAATCCTCCAGGGTTTTATCGCACAATTCTTCACCTAGTTTTCCAGAACATTCGTATTGGATGATAAATGGATAACGATAGTCAGAAAACTAATCAAAACGTAAAGACCGTTGAAGCCAATCGGATTTCACCGTTAGGTCCAACAGTTCGTGGGGTTGTTGACAATTGCAATAACCTTCTGTATTTCTGGAACTGCGAGTTCACAGCATATCAAAAAAATATCATGTCAGTTCCCCACCGTATAAAATCACTAGACGTATACACACAAATGAATTAATTTGGGTTATGATCAAAAGTGTGACAATGCTATTCAGACTATTGATTCCAGATTACGTAAAGTGAATTGTGGATGGCTGAAAATTTAGTTCATTTCTCCTCATGCATAATTTTCAAGTAAATCGAATACAGGTGATTAGTGTTCTACTTTTGAAGTTATAAAACCCACGTAGTTCATAGTTACTTTGTGTAAAAGCGTTACACTTTAATGTTTTTAATATTTTTCGAAAAAAATGTACACTCAACGTGCAAATATTTCATGCAGTCCCATCACATGCGTTCTTTAGGTGATATGGTTATATTCTGTTCTATGAATATGAACTACTATGGGCTGTGCGTTGTTTACATTGTGATGATTGTACACTGGTATGATTAGATAACGTAATTGAAGAATGTCTGTAATTCATCTGATCAGAGACACACAACCAATCTCATTCAGAAGAAGTTAAATTATTCCCACACACGAGTTGTTTGGAAGAGTTTATTAGTAAGAAGAGGCCCATTTATGAAAAACGACTGGATTCGAACTCCAGACAGAAGCAGCACGCATGAGAACAGCAGGCATTTTATCTATCGAGCTACGAAGCCACGCCGGGATGCCATGTGTTGTTTTGATGGTCACAACAGCTTCACTAAATCATTTTAAATAATAACCGACGAATCTCAGTCCTTGAGATGAGTGACTAGCTGATGGTCAAATTTTATGTTAACTGAAAGACCTGCGAAGTACGCACACACTGGACTTATACATACATATTATGTATGTATATATATCGAACACCTACACACATATGGTTTAACTGAACTTCTGCATGACGTTTAGGATTAGGACTGAGCAGCGCTGCAACATTTAGAACACCCAGTTTCCCGAACCTTTTACAGAACCTTCGGGCTGTGCACAGTTTCCGGGTATCGGCCGCTGGTGTGTATGACTTCAGATGTAAAGATGAAGTCAGTCTGATGAGCACCGTGAAATAGACTGTTATTATAAACAAAGGAAAATGATTTTCTGCCAAACAAGGTCAACAAATAGGCAGTTCATGGACGATGTTGCATCGCAACCATTGTGTTAATGCTTACAATCGATAGGAGAGTAAACATTATTCTTGACAAGCGGCGTATGTGTTTTGGAATTATTTTCTATAGTAACTATAGAGTAGACATGTCCCAGGCAGCATGACTAATAGTTCCGAGATAAGAGCATACCTGCAACGCCTAAGACATTCATTATGCTTGAACTGGTTTGAGGATATGGCTAAACGAGAGAAAGTTTCTTAAAACAGCTAACGACCATATTGTTTTCAAAAGATGCGTAGATGGGGTGGGTACCTACTCTGCCCACTAATAGGTCAGGCAGTAGCGAACGTCATCTACGTTCTGTAATAACATTCTACTATAGAATTCGCCATCAGTTAGACACACAACAAAAATCAGGCCAAGTGGATGGAAATCTGAATTCTTGAACCGTAGAACCGCTGCCGTGATTATGGTACAGATTTTTCCGGTAACCATGCAAACAACATTCATTTACTGTTTTTTGCAAGGTCTCAAGTAAAATTTTCCTGCATACTTACACCGTTAACTTTCTCACAAATTAATCAGAATTCAACATCGATGGAGGTGGAATGGATATTCGAATTTGTCCCAGTACAGTTTACTGTCAGGAGCTTGATGCCTGGTGCAACTTATAGTGTTCGTTTTACGGTGTTGTATCGAACCGTCTTGTTGGCAAACAAAAACAGCTATCCAAAAGTTCAATGGATAAAATGTTCATCCGAGGGGCCCAATGAAACCGGAGAGTCACTTATCAAGACTGTTTCCATAACATATCCACTGGACCAGCAGAAGCGGTTCTGGCTTACTGTAAACCACATGCAACCGAACACAACTTACGCGGTAAGTAGACTTTCATAGTTAAGGGTGATGGTAAAACTGTGTTCAAAACTCAAATAATTTGATCTAACAGTCAGTTGTCGTTTGCAGCATAAAATTCGCATGGACTACTGACACACCAGTAGAGCAAAATTACTCCAGAATTACCACTACAGGGAAGTCTAATATCATTTTTCATGTGAATGTTTAAATCCGTTCGAAGCACACACACTCCAGAAGGCAATTTATATATCTTCTCTCATTCCATGTTTTTGACACAAAACTACACAATTCAGCATATATCCGATGAATGCGACCATCAAGAGGTACACTAGTGTAGTATCAGCTGCGGTAAAAACTGTGCAAGCTGAATAACTTGTCGTGTCTGCTAACACATGAATTAGTATATTCCCTTGTGGCCCGAAAAGTGAGTGGAAATGTGGGAAATTCACTTTCAGCAACTCTGAAACATAGTTTCTTGTCAGATCCAGTATTTGACAGAATTACTGTAGCACTACCCAACGGGAGTCTGAAATTCCTATAGATGTGCAATGTGTAGTGAGCGAAGTGTAATGAATAACGATGCGCATTCAGGAAAATTTTGGCTAAGGCTGGTCGAGACTTTGCTCTGTTTCTACTGGCTTGATGTTGATGGATTAAGAAGGGAACTTATTAACAGATTAGTAGTTGTTGTACAGCCAACGTCCGCCTGGCCGCAAATTCACGATTTATACTTGTACCCTGTGGTTATTTTCCAAAATTGTGTTTACAATTTGGCTAATTAACAACAGACAACTTCAATGTGATTTAAAATGTTCCAAACAATATGACGAAGATAAACCAGGCATTTTGAGCCAGAACCTACAAGCTAGTTTATATGCATGGACAGATTTATGTAAAGTGCTGGTTGGTATATTAGTCGATTTGTGTGACCAAGTCAAGACGATTGGGGCCTCACTGCTTTGTGCGTACACAAACAGCTGATGGTGAATGAAATTATCTAGTAAGTTTTTGTCAAACCCACAGACTTCAAAGAGTGCATTGTACAAAATTGCATTTGTTTAATAGGCCATGACACTCAAAAGGAATTAATATTCAGGAAAAAAACACTATTGCTTATCCAGTACCATTTTGGTACGACAGACCCGAATGTAGCGCATTTTTTTAAAACTCCTGAACAGATCATGAACGGGGTACTTTGCAGTGACCACACTGTGTGCGTACAACACAAACATTATACATAATCAGGTTGAGCCCATTCAGACACGCAATGGATTTTCATCCAGCGGATGAAACAGATGATATACTTTGACCTTCCGTTTCCATCGTCCAAGTGACTGGCGATAAGTTCCGGTCTTCATTCAAACAGTATTACCCGTCAGTTCATGTTCTTGATCTACATTTATTCACCCCATTGAGCACAGCTCTACCAATCCCTTCGTGGTGATCAACAGTCATTAGCGCCTTCGAATTCATAAGAACAGAAAAAGACCACTTGTAGGGGAGGGTGAGAACTTGTGATTGAATGATTGATCAACCTCCCCCGACGATCACGTGAATGCGATGTCAACAGAAGGAGCAATTTGTTCTATTCAGTCCAGGCAGGCGGTGGCTTACTTTCGTTATAGTACAACGAGTTTGAGAAGAAGAGTATTGTGTTTAATAAAAAGTGTGTCTGTCGGATCCTTGAGGGCTGAGTGTTGCAAACTACCTCGTTCACTCGTTTTCAAGGCTGTACGTATAAGAAACCAGGCATAATTGTCGGGCCACACTAACAGTAGATTTCTGGTAAGTAACAAGGAATTTGGTTTGTATTAGTAGAACAAAACGGCTGTTCCACTCCCACGAACTTTCCGGTCGGCCCATTCTAAAAAATGCAACAGACCCAAGTTTCGTTCTTGTTTGAGCTGGCCAATGATACACATTCTTACCACGACCTAAACCAGAACTTTGGACAGTCTTTCTTGAGGCAGACGTGCTAACTGCTCGATGCGGAGACCGATAACAAATGTGTTTGCTGTTCACCATTAATTAGTGTATTTTTACTGTGCACAAAATTCTAAATCTCACCATTCTAGTTCTGGCATCTGATGTCCGAGGTTCACGGTTATGTTATGTGTATTTTGGGATGGTTAAGAGGCCGGCTTCACTGATAAAACCAGGTGGTTGACGTTTGACCCACAATTAATATGGAATGCATCTATCAGCAAGTCACTCATCTATCTTAATTTCGAATCCTTTGATCATGTTCCAGAAGGTTTATTGAATGGGTTGCGAGTCTGTTTTGAGGATGTCCATTGGGGAAACGTTTCTTTGTTTGTCTCATCAATAAGTAATCGTAAATTGATTGGCACTGTGTCAGTTTCCTGTGGTGAGGGACTTGATAAAAAAATCCCTGGAAATTACTTTTGTTCAATTATTAAAAATGATTTTCGAGATAGCTCAAAATCACGACAGGTGACATACAAAGTTGTAGTGAGTGTGGATCTTGCGAATAATCTTCAAAGTATTCAGAATAATATGGGCAAACGTGGTAACAAATAAGAAAACGGGTTGTTCGGTGGTTGACAGGTTCTCCGTTAGTTTACTTAGTAGATTGAAAAATGTTATTAGAGGATGCAAAATTCGTCGTAATAACGGAATACATTACGTAAAATTACATTCAGTCTGCAGATGACCTCAAGCATATTTTTGAACCTAACAGGAAAACTGGAAACAATCAGATTCATATTACTTGTGCCGACGCAGTTTTCCCTATGAAAATCTGCAACCGACCAGTGATGAGGTTTTGATCAACTTCTCACTCCATTTAAAGTGCACATAATCGAAGTGCAGGCAGCCTTGCAATGTATTATTTGATGTTGACAGGCCAAAAATACAGCCGCTTTAACCATGTAAATATGATTGTTTTAAGACTAATTAGAAAAAGTATTTTCGCTTCACAGTGCTGTACAGATTCACTGTAATTATGGTCTTTCTGGTGGCTCAAAGTCCTAAACTTTGTTATGCTGTAACGGAATTTTCTAATACACGCTTGTCTTCTTAATAGATTGCCGTCTATGGAACCATTTCGTCTGGGAGTGATGTACACAGAATATCCGATTCGGAGGGACTTTACTTTACGCTGCTAAGCAAAACTTCATTCCAAAGCACACCTCATCTAAGGCAGTCCCTTACAGCCAAGACTGTTGAGAACGGTCTGATCAATGCCATAATGAAGGTAAGTAATTGCCTTAAAGTTCAAGGTCATCACCAAGATCGAGTTACTTGTTTGTCAACTGTCCGTTTACAGTTTAAACATTCGATCTGAGGAACTAATTTAGAAGAGTATTCTTTGAAACAGCACTGCTGTGTCTATTGGAATTTTTAGTTATTGAATAACCCGACGGTTAGTTGTGCCGGTACGTCAGACACAATTAGGTCGGTGAAGCAACGCCGCTGTTAGAGTCACTAACTGAAACTGTGTAGAAACTAAGTACTGCTCAAACTCCTAAACACCACTGTAATATTCTAAAATATATGGTATGAATAGTATTATATGCTTGGCGTTCATAATTGAAGGGAAGCATACGACAGGTTTTGTGATTGGCCGGTACGATTGGTGACAACAAATCAGCGTGTGCCATACTTCGTAGAAAAAGTTTGACGGTAACGACCAACATGACACTCACAGGGTTGAAAAGTACAGAAATTTAACCTAATCATATCTACTCGTTGTCTTGCTTACCTGTTAGGAAAACTGTTGGCACGTCATCACATTGACGATGAAGACCAGCTCGAGGAGTCCAATGCTGCTGAATTTCAAGCCTTGAAAAATTGTATTTTCATCCGTTTTTCTTCATTTAAATTGAATCGTTTCACAGTTTCACTTAGTAACCAACAGTTTACACATACCTAATGGTCATTAAGATTACCCATTGCTTCCCGAGATGGTTTGAAACAACGTTGTTCATTGGCTTCCGAGTACCATCAAGTGTGCCTGTGAAGTACCCTGTCTTCATGGAGATCACTGACAGGAGTGATCAAAAGTGGTTTCTCGAGAGAGTTACTACTGGAGGCAATCAAGATCATATTATTAACAGTTCAAAAGACGCGAATAGGCTGACGACTTCATTCTTTCGAAGAAGTTAGTAATTACGCCTTTTATCGTGCATCCTTCTCAGTAGTCACTGGGCAGTTAATGCCGAGTTTGAAGTGCTGTTTCCGAAATGTTTTGGTTGCTATCAATGACAAGCAAGCGTAGTTTATTTGCATAACTTACCGTTTCTTGGTAACCTTCTTTGTTGAGAGGTGTTGGTTACACTTAGCTGGACGTACAACCATTGCTACCGACTTGCCAGGCAGAAACTACGTGTTGGGAATAGTTAGTGGACCACAGTCATGTAGCTTCACAACTGTCTTTTGTAAACAGATTCACACTATTATGACTGCGAACGGCGGTTACTTGCACCAAAACTTACATACTACAGGTGACTCCTTAAGGATCGGCTATATGCAGTTGAGCTAACGAAGATGCAGTCATCCGCCAGTCTACGACCATTGATTTTTGTTCTCAAAGTGCTTTCACTGTAGGGATAGAAACCCTGTAGTTTACTCGAGGTTTACCCTTTGCTCAATGGTTGAAAAACAAATTATCACAATCACGCTAGCGAAAACAAAATTAAACGCCTTCGTGTTTTCAGTGTATTAGACACCCATTTGAGCACCATCTCCCTCAGAAAGATTTGAGAAATGGTTCTATTTCTCATGCTCCTAATTTCGCAAGGCGGGACATCAATAATGAAAACTTCTTGTGGAAGATTTACTTCCTGATTTTTGAGAAAGTCCCCAGCAAACGTGAGTTATCAGAAATTTTTGTCATGGCTTTTCAGTATAAAACTAAAGCTTATAACCACTCAGACGACAGTGCTTAGCGAATATGTAGCACTGATGAGCAGTAAAGGGGTCTGGTTGGAACAAATTGAATATCACTCAGTAATCGATGGAGAAGCTGCAAATTAACAGCGGCTGACACAAGCTAGAGTGAGATATACTGCTTGTTCGTCTACTGTGCCCCGATGATTTTAAATTGTCAGCTGCAAATCGGTGCCGAGAAACTGTTCACTATGGATCTGGAATTGTCGTAGATTTTGGAAGAACGCAAGAATTGTGCGCTGATATTATTATGAAATTCTCGTTGTTGCGTATATCCTGTGTTGTTTATGGCACAGTTGCCATTTGAGTGATTGTGAGACTTGGGTCCTTTTTGAAGTGTCAACTGCTGTATAGGTGATCAAAACAGAACTTCCTACTTCCCAGCTTGATCAGTCGTTTGTTTGGTTGGTCCATTTTCTTCTCAATTTGAGCATTTTTTTGTCTGATCAGAAATGCATTCAGGCCTGAAGGTAGTTCCCCAACCACTGTCTTAAAATAATTCTTTCTCATAAAAATTAAACGGTTTCTGTCGTATTCATTTACGTAGCCTGCATACACACTGAACTCGAAAGCGGACACATCAAGATTCGCTCACTTCCAGTACCCCACAGAAAGTCACATATTGATCGTGATACTGGGTTCTTTGGCTGGTGTTCTCTTGGTCATTTCGCTCGCGCTTATCGCACTCTGCTTGTGGTGTCAACTCCGAGCCAAACGAAGGGCGTGCCCAGGTAAGTCGACCTTGCGATTACGCGGTTTTACAAAGTGATATGGCAGTTCTATTTCTACAATACTATCGACATTCGGAACAACAAATAATTGGAAGACGCTTACGTGGAAGGTTAACGAGATTACTTGGTTCATTGTATCTAATATCATTTCCCTCTATTTTTATCAAAGTTTACTGCTGCTGATGGCCAGGAGATATCATCGTTTCATTCAAAAATCGGTCATTCGGTGACCTGAAGAAGAACAAGCAGCAACCATTAACGCAATGGCTTGATTACCGTTAAATAACATATCAAAATCAGACTGACAGTTAATCCAGTAACAGGTTGCAATTGAAAACGAATTTCTTCTAGCGTTTCAAAGAAATCATCATCATGAGGACAAGGTTAGGTTGCGTAGTCGACTGGCAATAACCAGCGTCCGTTAGCAAATGATTCTTGATCGACTTTGTGAAATCTATAGTTAGCAGTAAACGATGGCTTTATGTTCACCTGATGATTGCTGTCAGTCAGGTGATCTACGATCGCATTCATGATTGGTCCTCTTTCATCTGTTCTGATCAGTAATGGGGAATGCCGTCTAATTCTTAGAACCTACTTCGTTTACTGATCAGCTGCAAACAAACTGGTGAACAACCATATCTGAGCTATGCCTTTCAGGTTTTGAGAAATCAACGGGGAATCGATGAATGAACTAATCGGTCTGGCTGTCGCGTTAGTGATGCAGCCAGGGTATCTCCGTTGTATGACAGTCACATAGAACTGGACTCCCCTTCAACCTCTTAAATTTTTCTGGCATTTGAGCTGCCTTCGATTATTTGATCAGAAACTTGTCAAGGTAGACATTCTCGTGTAGCACACGGTGTTTGATCTTCGTCGATAACGAACTTTGACGTATCTGACAGAATAGACTGCATCTTGTTGATATAGTCTGCACGATTCAACAGGACTACTCCAGACCCTTTATACGGTGACAAAATAATCAGTGCCATATTTTTGCGAAGCTCTTTCAGCTGATTGATGCGTTCGTTACTTAGCAGGCATTGCTGGCTGATAGGAGTTCGTTGATATTGATGGGCGAGATCAACTAACCTAGATTTAAACCAAGCAGCAGCGTCAGTTGAAGTGGCCTCCAGCGACTTGAGCTGGTCATGTAGACATTCAAATTGTGTCTGCACTTTAACCGGTTGGTTCTTTTGCGGTGGGATACTGAACTTCAACCCGACTGATAGCGCTTCTTTTTGGGTTCTGTTTAGAACAATATTGAAAAAAATTCTCCACACATTTGTCCAAATTCAGGCTCTCAATAGTGCGGAAGCTATCGCAGTACGTCGACTGAATTCCTCTTTATGCGCTCAGAAATAGTTAGTGACTAACCTTTGACTATGTTGGCAAGAGTGCAACTGGTACTTTTGTACAGTATTTCAGGTCTTGTTTGTTTCCGGTGGATTTTTTCTAACCATATTTGACCTTCCCATGTCAATATGTATGTATCTTCAACCACCCTCTTATTGCATCAAAATTATCAATCAGTTGCATTTTGCTGCTTCCGCTTTGGTCACCTGACTGACTGTTTCAATTATTTCTAGATTGATTTCGCCTAGCTGCTTGCCCCCCAACTATATAAAGTGTATGTTAATTTCGCAAAGTAACCGATGAGATGCGAACGAAATTTCATCGCGCAAGACATCTTACATGCTAATATTGGTTTTTTTCAAATTAATCGATGGGAACCATTGTTTCAAACATGTATTTAAGGCCAACTTGAAATAGCTCGCACGGATAGAATATTTTGAATATTCAACAATTTCAGTTGTCTTATACAGTTCGGTCATCGACGCTCAGCGAACAACGTTGCCCATAGAACATAAAATTGATCATACAAAAAGGATATTTTTGAATGATCTCTATGCTTTCCAAAAAGCTTCCAGATGTTCACAATCCATTTTGAATGGTTTTATTCTAATCTGCTTACATTAATGCACTGAATCTTGAATTCTAAACAGCGATCGGTAAAAACCTGGCTAATGGATTATTTTATTTATCTTTTATCTGATTTGTCCTGGTTGAGAACAGTAACAACGTCTCAAACAATCTTGATCGCAAGCAGAACTCCATAAATTGAATCACGATGGCTACATTATAAAATTGCAACCCTGTTTTTCAGATATTTTGAACCACAAAACAGCATTTTTATTCAGCATCAGTAGAATGTTAACTCCTACTCAAAATTAATGTTTCAAATTATTTTTCAGAGTCTATAAATTTCGTGTTTGTCGGGGATAAAAACCATAGTTCGACTGTGCATCAATCAAGCCCCATCCACCAAATAGTCAACAGTGGATAGTCCGCCGCATTGCACAGTTGCACCAAACACAGCAATATGTTTTTAGTCGACAGTGACAGTCAAAACTAACTGCTAAATAATACTTCGTTTCAGGTATCGACGAAAACAATCGTCTGAGCATTTTGGTTGACGCCACGCAATAGTGAAATAAAACAATCTATGTAGAAACAAAATACCATCTAACAAATTTGTGCATATGTTTTTGTGGTTATGAAAGAACTTCTCCGGCAAACCGGATAGTGCACTGTGCCAGACAGTCTACACGAAGTTTTGTAATAAATGTTCATTGTATACAGCTTCATATTTTTGTTTACATTTGTCAATAAAAAATATGCGATTGCGATTCAAGACTTTAAGAAAAAGTACACCAGTCTGATATACCCAACCCGTTTCAGCTGATTCGTTTAGATTGGAAAACGAAAATATCATTGTATGTCATTTATTCCAAACTTTTTCATTTGGACAATTTTCCCATCTGCACCTGTGGGACGAAGCACTAGACTGACGTTCTGGCCATTTTATTGCTCATTAACGCGATAATATTTTTTAAAGTCGAAAAGAAATGTAGCATTTTTCTGATACAATACCGCTGGAAGCCAAGGATGACTGAGCTGGTCTCCAAACTCATTTCACTTTTAGCCGAAGTGAATATAACTCAAGAACTGAAACAGCTGGTATGCGTGTTAGGGAGAGGCCTCTGCAAAATGATTTATGTTTCATTCAGGCGTATCATCCAACTAGGTCATCTGGTACGACCATACTTATGGCCTGAATGTTATCGTCAAACTTCCAGCAGGTTAGTTGCTGCGGTGATTATGTAGCTAAATTATGGTAGACTGGGCCGTGGCATACGTTTACAACTTAATTGGTTTGATGAACGTTCTTGTTGTCTCTGCGTTTGCTTCCTTTATAAGTGACATTTCAAACTGACCGCATCGTGAATAAAAAGACCATAGCATACTACTATGGTTTAATGTAATGAATGAAAATTTAAAGACAGCCTAGACGTTTGTTGCCTCTGTGGATTTACCAAAATCTCCACAAATTTGGTAGTAAATTCAACACGTGTGATATTGTCACATGGGATACTCATAGAACTTTTATGGTGAATCTAGTTTGATACCGTTTGTTGTTGCACGCTTCAGTGACAATGTCGTTAACAAAGTTAGTATAAAAAATTGAAAACATTTGGCCGGAAACTTTGTCAGGTGAACCATGATGAAGTGGAATCTGTCATTTATTTTGACACTGGCTGTTTCTCCATTGGGAATAAGCACAGTGACAGCGTTATTGAAATAACCAATTGACAGAAGTTTTCTGAGCAACGTAACATCACAGTTCAGCTAGGTTGGTGAAAGCGATCTGTTGCGTTCGACTAACACTTCTCTCTGTATCTTAAGAATAAAGAGTACGAAACGTTATTGACAAGAGAAAAACGTGTTAACTAAGAATAAACTTTGATGACAAATGGGTTTCTGTTGACTGCATCAATCAATCAGATCAAAAGTTTGACCTTATTCTTTTGAAATGGTTCATGAAACACTTTTAACAAAATAGTGATGGCTGCTAAGCAAACTGTGTTTCACAATAACGTTGCTTGACATTTTTGCAGCAGTTGTAACATCGTCTAAGTCCGACTTCGCTGCTTGTGACGTGGGTTTTTACGAGCAACCAGAAAGCTGGATGCACCGTGTGTCTGTCATTCGTTAATATCGGTTTTTTCTTGAATAAAAATTAGATAATTTACAGCGCGACAAAAAGACCACACTTTTTAATTGCCACTTGCAAACGGTCGACTGTATTTCGAGTATTGTCCAGTTCACTTATCTCAATAAATAAACTGCAGAAGCAGACTGCAATAAAACAACGGACATCAAAACCTTAAGGGGCTTACTGTTTTATGAAAATTTTCTCAAAAACCGTTTTAAAACAAGCAACCATTGAGCTTATACGGTTTTATATGACGATAGATGTCGAGTTCAGACACAGCGGTTGGTGGGTTAACGTCCTGGCTGACAACATTCACACGTGAACTGGAAACAGATGAATCGTAATACGTTTGTTGATGCGTGATTCTTCGCACAGTTCAATTACACGTGTTCTACGCCGAGTTCTACCCATTTAATAAAGTATAAAGATATAACACTACCCGGTCAAACTCAGCTTCATTTTTGTCAGCATGACCATGTTAAACTGCGAACCACTCAAATCTTGGGCTGGTTAGGATTGTTAACTCACTTTATTTATCAAATACCTAATTTGGATGACATTTTTGATATAACGTTTGGAAGTGAAAATTACACTGGCACCGAATCTATCCCGGATAAAAAGCTTATGAGTTCGATTCTGCAGAGAATACCTCTATGACAGTTTCAGATTCACTGGTGGATTGAATTGTTTTATCCAATTCAAAAATGTTTTATATGGGGCAAGCTTTGCTCCCCAACCCTACTAAGTACTAGATCAAAGTTACCATGAGCTGGTTCCTGAGTTCACCGAAAGCGGCGGCAGCTTTATTCTGGTAACTGGGTTTGCCTACTTACGTAGTCGCGTACGTACTGTTGAACGACTGAATGAAACGAGCGGTTACCGCGATTCACGAGCCTCATTGATGTAACAGCTTCCAACGCTTGTGGCGATTGGTAGATGTGGGGTTTTCGGGACGGCGGCTATATTCTGTTTTTGGTCCTAGTAACACGGAAAATGTCCACTGAATGTCTGTTTATTCCTGACGGTAATCGGTTGTGTTTCCGTCTTTACATGTTGGAATCTGCTAGAGAAGAACAAAGCCACTCAATAACGGATCTTCAAGGATAACATTTGGGACGTTTTGGAACCTAACTTAAACGTTTGTCGCGGACTTGTTGAACTGGAGACAAAATTCATGATGCTTGAATTAGTGGGGTAAGGGGACAGCTGAAAAGATGGCGCACGTCAATTCACACTTGAGATCTAAGTAGTGTACACCAATTATCTGGAACATGTACAATTAATGACACCGTCAGGTGTAGCATAAATTCATAAACGGTGGCGCTCGTATGTTAGGAATTTATGTTTTGTGCACAGTGATTGGTTATTTTGCTTCGTCGGTCACATTTTGGATAACATTCTGCTTACTATCGCGCAGGGATGTGGTAAACACAAACCTTTTGACAGTTACTCAGATTTGTTCATGGATCCCCTCTTTGAATAAAACATTCCAGTCAGACCCTCAAGAAGGAAACACTAGATTTGATTTTCGTTCCTGCCAGAGCTCACTGCTCGTGTATACTACGTTTTGCGATGTCTGCGCTGAATGGTTACACTAGACAGAATAGGTGGGGCATAACTTCTGAAAGTTTCCTAGGAGTATGACAGAAACTCTAGTTGAGAGATTTCTGTCGTGCTAAAGTGATGGCACTGGAGTGGTGGTAAACAAGGCTGCCCATGGAACCGTAGATAACTGTCTAATCTATTTTTATGCAAACGAAGTTCCGAAGACATCCCCTAACACAAACATGACCCGAGTACGAGGGATTTTTCCCGAAGGGAATAGTTTAAATGGACATTTTAAGGCAAAAACTGTGGTTTAATGAGGCTACTCTTCATGTATTTTGAGGCAATTTACAGATGTGCATCAGTACTCTGAACGTCTTTGTCTATAAGCAAAAAGGTGATGCTCAGAAGCGGGAGCCTATAGGGGGAAACATAGTAAAATTTCCGATAGCTCACAGGATTCCGACTTCACGTTCATTTTTTTTGCGAGTCGAAAACCCATTGTAACCTGAAGACCACAGACTGTGTTAATGTATTTCGGTTATGTAAACCATGTTGAGAGGATGGCAAGGACCATTCCACTGGTTTGCTCCGTTTTGTCTGTAAAAAACTTTACAAAATTCTGATCCACAAAATGTTGTCAGATGTCAAAGAGAGAAAAGTGAGAACCACGAGTAGAAACTTTGTGACATTCGTAGGATTAAGGTGGTGGAGGATAGGTGGGAAGTATTGGTGAACGAGAAACCATTACAGCTCATGCTCGCCCAATCTCCTTACACAAGAACTGGCCCGTGATAAAAACAGTTAAACACATCGAATTAAGCGTATATTGATATTCATTTTGACACAGATACTTTGTCTAACACAAAGCAAATAATCCATAAAGAGGTGGAATTTTATGAAACAAGCAGACAGGTAAAAACGTGTTGCAACTTTGAAAATGTAGGATGGGAAATAACAGAGATTACCGAAAAATCAAACTTTTGAAAAGTGAAGCATCAGGTCACATGTTTGCAAATTAATTACTTAATTAAAAGATAGCATGTTAGCCCACGGGAGGACTTACCGGAAAATCTGTCGGTTTTATTACGTGCCTAAGGGTAACAAGTTTAGAAATATTTTTGGAATGACTCACCGTCCTGTTTAAATTGGTCCCGCTGTTGGATATACAATCTTTAACTCGCACTATTCGACTTTCCACAATAGTAATCATAAACTTGCAGGGTTGATTACATTTTAATAGGTTTTAAGATGACTATCTATTACTAATCAAGATTCGAATGGTAATTCTGCGTTTCCTGGACCTAGTTGAACGTTCCCAAAAATGAATGAGAACGTTTATTTTCTCTAAAAGTTGAAGGTTCACCATATCTATTGAAACGTTCACTTTCTAATACTGTATTTGTCAGGCCATTCTACTAGTTGGCATCATTTCGAGGAGGCTGAATCGCGAAAGATCTGAACGTCAGCCACATTTGAACCAGTGGCAGAAACATGACCAGACAAGGCAAATTCTATGCCTGTTGGGCTACAAGTCCACGCTGAAAGCTCAGAACTTTCACATTTGGACCTAGTCACTCAGAAGAAATTCGGTTGTTTCCTAATTGAGTCTCTTCTAAATTAGCACATCCGCTAAACTACTAATCAGTAAGCGACATTGGTTGTGTTGCTATAAAAATACCTTTGAGCATATATTTGATTCAGATAAAAAGTGTTCCCAAAAATTCTTCTCAAGAATTTTTGTTTCAGAATAATGGGGAGAAGTCATGTACGTAATATATCTGAACGAATAAGCCTAGGGAAACACCAAACGTTATGGTGAATTTATAACTGTAATCTTAAAACAAAGGTGATTCAGTAATTAAACGTACGTGCGAGGTTTTTGTACATTTGAAAACTGCGTACAATAATAACGTATTTGCAATAGTCTTGGCTTGAAATATTTTTCATAATGTTTGCCACTTGAGCGATATATGCCAGTTACATCCAAGAAAGAAGGCTTGTGATGATCACCAGGTAAATACATACCAGACACATGACAGATGTGTCATGGTGACTAAATATTTGGGTTTGCAACACGGTCGGAAATGCCGAAATCTGTCCAAACTTTCTTCTGAAAACTTGAAGTAGTCACATTAATCAAGTCGGACACAAATTCCCTATAGAATTCAACTAATTTGATTTAACTTTTAAAATTCGTCTGAAATATCCACGTCATTTTTCGAAAAGCACATGCAGAACGGAGATGTATTTCCAAGTAGTTCGCTGGCAAAATGTGAATCCTTGCTCTGCAAACTCGTCGCTTGTTAACAAGCAAACCATGAGATGTATACCGGGGAATTTTCACATTTCTCAACATTTTTTACAGAGAATAACGATATATCGAAGAAAACCGGGCAAATGACCTCGTCAAACAATCTAGCCAGCACTCCGAATGGTCAGCTAACAAATCACCACTCCATCTTCAGCCGTATAGAAAACCAATTACTGAACAATGCTCCAGGAATTCCGAGAATGCTGTACACAAGCGACCCACATCAGACTTGGACTGCATTTAATCTGGGACCAGATGCCGAAACAGTTTTGCCACACACACCTTGGTCCTCCGTTCTTACTTCGTCAGATTTGGAGAGGAGTCATTTTGGATCCTCTCTACAGCCAACATTACTTTACAAGCATTCGGACCCTACAGACGACAACGGAGCGATCTATACAATAAATCCAACAGTGCAAAAGGAAAACGGCACGAACGAAGTTTCTATCAGTCCGCAGAAAAATAATACTGGGTCTTCAAAAACTCAGTCGGAATGGGCTGCAAACTTTATTGGTGAACCACAGTTTGGTTCAATCCAAGTGGTCAGACCACCATCTGAGGAGGACTTACAAGCAACTCAGAACGATCAGGTAAGCTGGGTTGAATACAGCACTTACAACTGCGTATCATGGGTGAAAACCGAAACGGAAATCAAGGGGATTTTGACGTCTGATGTGGACTAAACATTCGCGCTGTAAAACGCTATCGTCAAAACGATTCGTGTAGAGTTATTTGGCGCAATATCACATGTACCATTGGGTGAAACTAACATCGGACGACAGAGCTAATGGTTTTTATCGTTTTAACTTGAAAACAGGTGATAATTATCGACTAATCGTTCTGAGATTGTAGGGGAGTTACTTTATATCCCACTGGGACGATTGCGGAATGTGAATATTACTCCTAGGCTAATGATGAATCTTTCACCTCTAATTTGATGTCAATGGAGCAGTAGACAAGAAGTTTGCCTCATGAAAATGTGTTCAGATTTCAAATCCTGGTTGTGTCAAGTATGGGCACTATTGACAAACTCTAGCAATTGCAAAGGTTGAATTGCCTCTCTCCAAAATTAGCCGGTCGTAGAATCCATGAGAGTGCAAAAGCTGCGACTTGTTTTGAGTGACGTCCAAATTTTGGGGAAGGTAACTCTGTTAGTTACACACTGTCACCAAATTCTTGTAGGGCATATATAAAAACGGTCACGAGTCCGTTCGGTAAAACTGAGCATACTGTTGGAAATCCTGTTCTCATACGAACAAAAAGTGCCAAAGTGTTGGGTTGATAATATGCACATGCGATATTTTTTCCGCTGGCTTTAAATTCACAAGCTGTATTTTAGTGACAAATTTGTAGTTTCTGGCCACTGTGGTGGGCATTTTTCAAATGTTTCAGGAATTTGGTCTGTAGTTGTTCTACGGAGAACAATGCTATCATCCACTGTGAGCTTGATTTCAAACAAACGTATACATTCTTACAAGTCATGGTGTACTCTAGGCTGCTAGACAAACGAGATAACTTGTCAGCATTGTTTGACATCTTTTTCGTTTCCCCTAGCGTGCTGGGTTTAGTGCATTCATTAGGGAGAGGGAACACATTCCGCATGTACTCCTGCATTGTAGGAGTTCAGACGACAGATATGGGTCGTTAGAATGCTGACAAACTGCTGAGTATTCAATGCCTGTCATCATACGAACAAAGACCGTCAGATAAATTTGAATGGGTGTCACCTGAAGAACTGTACGAAATTGTTACTGGACGAAAAGAAGGTCTACAGAGTTAACGGAGATTAAATTTAATGGTTTGTTTTATCACCCTAGTCATCGGTAGGCTGTCTTGTAGTGGACTCACCTATAGTTCTTCTGCCACGATAGTTTTTCAACATTTTACCATTTTCTATCCAACAGTCCTCCTCCGTTTACTCACATATTGGTTCGCAGTCCACTTTGAACGAACTTCCGCCCAAGCTGTATGAAAAGGTCTCTTCTGCGCCAACACCCACCTTCTCTTTTGGAAATTTTCGAACTTCAAATAGCCATACCTCTCAAGTCATGCGTCCAATCCCTGTCTACTTGTTGCCGTCACAGATGCAGCCAACTTCCAAACAGTATCAGGCGAACGCTCAACCTTTTTTAATTCCTCTCCCTAACCATCGTCCAACACTTTCATACAATGATCAGACGGTTCCTGTTTTAAGTAACTTTCTGAATCAAGGTGGGTTTTCTTAAGAGAAGTTACAAATTGGTAGCATCCCCGCAATGTTCATCAGGCAGCGTCCGCTGTCGCACTACGACAACTTCCAGATTCTAAAAGATTCGTACTATATATTTCACGGGAGTCTCAGACACAGGTAGGTGTCACGTAGTCCCATGTATTTAGCGTTCAATTAAACGCTGTAGACTCTGGGGTCAGCTTACTGTAAATGGTATTAATTCTCATAGTGAGGTAGAGTGAAACGTTTCGCAGACGCCTTCGTACAACGGATGTTTTGTTGATTGGTCTGGAATAAAAAGATGACAGGTAGGAAAAAGGTTTCTGTGAAATGGGTTGATAAAATTCGCAACTGCAGGAGTACAAATGACAGTAGTTCTAGGAGAAAAAATGTATGGTTGTCCAGCAGGCTGGAAACACTTCCAGGTTCCACACCGTTTGAAATGCACTCACCAGCTTACAACACGCAATTGACTATATCGACAACAGTTAATGACCACCCAGAGCTTTGTGTTACCTGAGGGCTTATGGTGGCGAGATATTCTGAGAACCCACATTAAGCGCACGCGTTGCATCCGCTTTTGAAATCATTTGCCGTTAACGGTCAAGATTGGATTCAGTAGATTGCTCAATAGTAAACAGAGCAATCGTCTTGTCTGTTGTCTGGTTTCATGTTGAAGTCATAGTGAGTTACAGTATAGTTGAAGTTTTTAACCAGTCAACCGGTAGTGTAGATTCTCTACTGAACAGTGTGCAGGAATCTCCTTTGACCCGTGTGTTACTGTCTGAATTAAAGTATCGTCCTCCACATGGAACAAATAACACGCTTTAACAACTGGTTCAAGGCATGAGATCATCGTTATTTTGGGGGAAAGCTTCAAAAAGCTTTACCAGAAACAGAAGATTAGCCGACAGCAGTGCAGTTCCATGGAAAATGAGGAAATTCGATGTGAAACACATATACTGAAATAGAAGTAACGGATGTAAGTAACAATCATCTAAGGGCTATACTGTTTGTAAGCGTATTATTATAACACTATTTCACTGTTATTCGGCAATAATTTCTGAGTTCCTGTCACTTCTAAAGTCCGGTTTTTATATCACCATAATTATTATATACAAATTTGATTTGATTCGAAACTAGTGTGCATGTTTGAATGCGTAACCAGCACATTTTGTTTACTTAAAAAGTTGGAAGTTTTTCTAAAACGCTCTTGTCAACCATTTTAAAGGTAGTTCTTATCTGCTGTAGCCCTCAAGCAAACACTAAGCCATAACATTTGATGTGTCGTCTGTCAGTGATTTTGTGAAATATGAGTTCTTTCTCAGCCGTTAACGTTTGAATGCAGTATGATAGATTTTTCGATGGAACACCTAGTATCTACCTGAATAAATGCAATTCTACCATCCATGCGCAGAGGTGACACCAACACATTACATTAAGCGATTATTACATCCTTGACACTGTGGATGCATCGGCACAGCGCAAACTTATGTTACTCTCCATAAAACTGAAATCACTCTGAGGTGTTCAAATTCAGTCCTGCCATTTTCAAGGAATCCAGAAGGCACTGGATGGCTTCATTCACAATCTGTAATCTTGGAGGAAATGTGTATGATGTGTAGACAGCGAAAGGTGGTTTGCTCAAAGACGTTCAGTTAAATGAACAAGAATTGCACAACGGCCCGGCAGATCTCATACACAGCTTATGCCATGAAATGTCGAAATGGCTTCTATCTTGTGGTGGTTTGCCGCATACAATAGACACATTCGAAATAAACCAATATCAACTGAATTTAGTGCAGCACACTGCAACGGTCTCCACACTAAATTGGGTGAGTAATCACTCTGAAACGCAGTGAATACTACTTATGTTGAGATGCTTTGCCCAATTATTATTTAGATTCTGAAGGAATTCAAGAAGTAATTACTATTCGAGCTTCTTCAGGAGCATATTCGTGAACATTTTATTCATTCTTGCTTTCACCAACTCGACTGTATGTTGTTCTGAGCATAGTGTACACTACACATCGTGTAATATGTGCATTTTTACTTTTTAATAATAAAGCAGTATTAAATAACAGCGACCAAACTTTGTCTGGGGTCCATTGGCTGTTCTACAGAAAGATGCCTGCGGCAATACCATAATGTCAAAATATTACTCTGCGTCTCACAGGATGGTAGAAAGAGAAAACATGCTCATTTCATCTGCCTTGAAACGCGGTTATAAAAGTCGTGTGTAAGTGTGTTAAATTCGGAATATTCGCCTGTCGTTTTAAGATAGGTTAAAAGTTACCACGCTGCTGTAGTTAGTACCGTGATGTGGTTAGAATTCTTGCTGATAGGATATTTTTCGGTTTAACACCTGTTTTTCTCAAGTAGGGCGCAGAAGATATACTAGGCCAAGGTACCAGCGTATTCCACCTGTGTGGTGCGGCAAATAACGACGGTTGTATTCAGCCTCATTCAAATGCTTGTTAGATCAACCAATTTCCGATTACTCAGAGGCAAAGTAAAACGTTGCCCAGCGGTTTCCATAACATGAAAGGTTCTGGCAAGACTCAAAAGTCCTGGTTACAAGTGTATCCACATTGCTTGACGAGCGGCAGCTCTCTGATAACAGTGCTCACAGGCCAAAGTGATTGAACGTTTCTCTGTGATAATTCCGCTGTGTAAAATGGGGGGTCATTGAAGCAATGGTCAACAAAGTTTTCTCACAAAAGCCTGACGGTTGTTTAGCTACTGATGTTAAAAAGGATGTGCGAAATCTTTCAGAACAGAAATTCGCACCCGATGACTTTTCAATATAGGCTGATTGGGGAGTTTATGTAAGAAGGCTCTTAGCAAATGAGGGTGATGCTCAGAATACACCACTCAAGTCTGAGAATGGTCATTAGAATTTTGACTATGAATTCTGTTCATCCCTGCCAACGATCAATCTTTCCATATTCTTCATTGTAGTTTCGTCTCACTTCATTATCGACCACTTTTTATTAGTCTATCTGTTAAAGCACATCCTGTCATTATTCAGTCTATGACAATACCACCATCATTCGTCGGGAAGTAAGTTACTTTCAAAAATTGAGATGGAACCTCTTTCTAGTAAGAGATATGCATGGGAGTGTTTGCACATTTTGTGCAACCTAAGTTGTGCTTTTAATCGAGGAAAGCTTACTGTTTCCCATCTGCTGATTTACACAGGAATGGGTTTTTAATGCAGTCTGTGAAGTATCGACAGCCAGTGCGATCTCTGAGTTCATCTGAATTGATATCTATCATCGGATACAGCAATACGCTAGTAGCTGGCGCTGAAGCCTAACTGCCACACAGCCAGGGTGGAAAGTACATGCTCGGGAAAAAATCGAGGAGTATATGTCATTATTAAAATGCGGTCACCTCTAAATTCAGCGAACTGACCGAATGGAGGCTGGATTTTGCAAACGCAACTCGAATGTACGTTGTGGAAAAACGTCACATGCAAAAAGGTTTTTGTAAATTTTTCACCGTCATGCCTGTTCAACTGAGTCTACTTCACAAGAACCCCGGAAAGCGACAGTGACAGCCATTCTGTTGAACCTATCTAGACGATATTGCGACTAATCACCAGCCACCGACTTTGTAAGTATTGTGGATCTCATCTTGGGGAACGAATTCCAGTTCGAATGTTTAATCCTTTTGTGAATGAAATAACTTCTGTAGGCCGGACCACCGTATGTCTACCCCGCATTNTATGCACTACTGATGAGCTCTAATGAAAGCGAAACTCGAGTCTAGTGCTTGTTTTTGAAAGAGGCTGGCTGGAAAGTCTATCCGAATGCGAACGCTGCGATCAAATGTGAGTGATGGTCAACCTGAAAATAAACCAAATCCCCACTACTCATCAGACTTCTGTTTTATTTTCATTGCTAATATTACTATGAACTTAAAGTGTATGCCTGAAATGAATAATAACTTATTTCTCTAAGTTATCCCCATAACCTTATGTCTGAACAGTGGTTACGACAAACATGGCTACATTTTTTTAAACTTTAATACGCGATGAACAGTTCCGTAGAACGATAATGAAATAATGATATGGCAAGTGATCACGTCCATCCAGATGTGAAAATAGCTCAATGTGTAAACGTGAGTGCTGATGAACCTCTACGGAGTCTGCATGGGTGTAAACCCTTAGCACAGAGTGACTGGAATCAGATATCAGAAAGTTTAAGAAGAGATATTGCTTCCAGAATGCATCTACTCTTGTTTATAGTTTGGTGCACGCTTACAAGCGCACTGTTTTCCTTAGTTTTGTGATACGGTTGTTAATAATTTAACAAATCATCGCTTTTGATATTTATCTCTGCTAGGAATGAGCAAATCTACAGATGAGACTATATTGTGAAGTTGAAGACAATATATGGAGCAGAAGTCGACAAATTAAAGAAATTTTCATGATCCACATAAATTTGACTTCGCACCCGGATAGTATTTACAATCAGTAACCTTTGGAAAGTTACTTACAATTCGGTATAGTTCATGAAAAACAAGTGTCTTGACTGATTAATTTTTGTGAACATTTGGCTTATTTCTCTTTCGACAGTAACCAGTGTGCCAATGGCTAAACGCCTTCTAAGAAAGGACCGATCAACCCTAGTTTCGACTCTGAAAATGTTTCTCAAAATTGTGCATCCTTTTCACGAGAGTGAGATTATCTCTAGCCCATGTTCTTTTAAAGTAATCCTGCTGAACACTGCACCAAAAAATCTTTATTTTAAACGAAATGATCATCATTAAAAATTCAGCCACGTTTGCATGTGATTAAGGCTTAGTTGTTTCGATCGTTTTAAGAGATGCACATCAAATATGCTCTAAAGCTGAATCGTTGTAGCGCGATTACAACCAGTGGATTTCTATAAACCGGATAGACAAAGTACCGAATGCTATTATGTATTTGTGTATTTGGTTGACAAACATTGAGCACCATCTAAAGATGGTCAGAGTTAACTTTTTCTGAAAGTTGTAATCAACTTGGGCGAGTTTTGTCTACTTCGTTTATTTTCTGACTAATCATCTGTTAAACGATGAATAGAATTGTCTGGTAAACTGAAGAACGCCGTCAGCTTTTGAGTAGTTCTATATAAAGCACTTTAGATGACCATGACTAAAATAGCCACAGAGGTTGCGCATTCGAATAGCCAAACTGAGAGCCCGCAGGTATAAAACCAACATTTTATTTTTCGTCTAAACCTAGTGCTTATTTTGCGGAAGTCATTAGCAGCATTTTAAGCTGCATACTCTGAATATAGTTTTTGCGTTAGATATACCTATCTCTAAAATCTACAGTTGTCCTGCAGGTGATTGTCGACTGTAGATTATTCAGTAGTTGACAGCTTAATATTTTTTATTGATTCGACTATGTGATTTATATTCATAAACAGTTCACATTACTCGTGATAGTATTGACCTATTACACGCAAGCCATATGATGAAAATTGCAGAGTATCATTTTTGACTGGTGAGTCTACTCAACAGCATGACATTCTCTGCTCCTATCGAGGGTTAGGATTACAATGGAAGCCCCTCAGTTTCATCCAAAATTTTCTCAAAAAAGAAGCCCTGGAAAAAGAAACTAGAGCTCGTTCTCTGCGTGTTACAAACCACTCACAACTACTGACGGGAAGTTCCAATTTTAAGTTGAAGGTTCTATTTGCTACTTTGAGAAATTTCCGCTAATTTTTGCATCCCCCTGAAATATCTGCTTTTTAAATTATTGGTCCTATTCAGACAAAATGTTGGAACATGGCCTAAACTTTTCCGTCCTTCAATCGGTAGTTTCTGCCTGGAAAGATGCTTTTTTAATTTCAAGTTATCAACTGTGGCATGTATAATTTTTAGGATTTCCTGTGAGTACTGGATGCGCCTTCAACGTGGATCATAATATGACGAGATTGCTGGCTCAAACCTCGTATCCTTCAGGGTTTTTCTATCGCACTCTTCCAAATAAGAACCAATGTGGGTCAACGAAGTTATTCATTGACCAGCGACGCCTACTGTTTTCTGGGATAACAAAAACAGTCATACCAAATCACGATAAAACTAATTTGCCACAATGGACAGCGGATTATCCAGAGGAAAACGGACAAAAAGCATTGCTACCTGGCGATAACCTATTGAAGAGGAGAGAACTTTATCCGCGTCAAAGTCACTCAGATGTGTCGGAAAGTTTGTCGCACATTGAGAAGTCGGTTGATGATTCAACTAGTAAAGAATTTGTCTACCTCCAATCGGCGAACTCAGATGCAAATATTGATGACGGAAATGACACCAAGGAAGTCAAGAACAGCCATGTCAAATGGCCGGTGATTCAAGACTCTGAAGAACACAAATTCAATGCTGACTGCAATGGATGTTCTCCCGTGGTGGAGGAGTCACATATAACCATATCAGCAGAAAAAAGGTCACAAAACGTAAGTTTGCAGTAAAATCTCTCATACTACCTAAGCAAATTTCTCCGACATCTTCACTGTCAAACTTGTCGTTGATTTACAAATAAGGCTTTCCTTGTTAAGAAGATCGAGACAAGAATTCACATTGGAGGCTTGGAAAACTGAACATCAGACTCCCGTGAGAATTTTATATCTTAGACAATAAAAATATGTAACAATGTGTCGGATCAATTGATATTAAGATCGGGGAGAAACTTTATTGTCCAAGTTATATAAAAACCGGGCAGTATAATTGTGTGGTAGAATAACGCGTTCATTTATAGCTAAACTTCCGTTTGGACAAGAGATTTCAATGAACTTAAGAGCTTAGTTTTGGACATGCAGGAACCTGTATGTTCAGTGCAATGCAGAACTTTGCATTTTGTTAACAAGTCTCAAAAATGAAAATCCCTATGGTTTCACAGACAAACCATTTCCATACATTCAATAAACATTTTTGATTTATATAATGCAGCGGCGTTGGACTAGACAGTGAAAGTATTCATTCTGAGACCTGAAGGCTTCTGGTAAGTGATAAAGGAATCCACCTCAAATTAGTTCACACAATAATAAATTTTAACCAGGATGTCATTCACAAGTGACTGCGTTATTTCGAACCATCCGCCTTCAAGAAAAAGTGGAGTAATTCAAGTTTGCTCTGGTGGGACTGAAGATACCGGAAAAAGCACTGATCTCTTGCAAGGTGAATGGGCGACCCCTGCATTACTCAGGACGAGATATGGCTTAGTGTTAACTTATTATAATTTTGTCATGCTTACTGGGAGATCAGATTAACAGATTTGCGACTTCAAGTCATGCCCGGCTTTAGTTGGTGTGGCCACTGATGAGCTATAACTAGAGCAAACCATCAGATCAATGCTTCTTTTTAGAAAAGGCCGACTGAACTATCTTTGGGAGTACAACAGCTTTCATCAACTGTGGGTAAGGCACACGTTATATCACCTTTCTTCCACGTTACTTGAACAGAATGGGGAAGGGCAACCGATTTTCCATGAGAAAAACATAAAAAAATCGGGAACGAAATGACTAGAATAGTATCAAAATCAGCAGGATATTTTACACACACATACTGACAGAATTATTTCGGCGTATAATTAATGGTAATGGCCAGTTTTGAATTAGCAGGGAATCCACAAATAGCAGAGGTCGCAAAGCCAATAGCAATCAGCGCTCACTATAGAAGAGCGACTGAATGAATGTTTAGTTAATAAAAATCAAACATCACGTACACCAAGTTACACCGGCAAAGGCCCAAATGATGTAGAAACATAAGGACGCAACAGTACCTCAGGATAAAAGTGAGGCCAAAAAATTAAGATCAGTTTCATGCACGCTTTGGCAACAGTCTGGTCGGAGAAGTGTAAAATTCCTGATTTGTTTTCTCTCTGTGAATTGATACTCATCACTTTCTGGAAGGTCACTCCGCTTATTTTCAAAGTACAAAAATACCTTACATTAAGCACCTGGACTTCGACAAAACTTCTCAACGCTCACACTCACAACAAAACTTAATAACCGATTTCATCCTTTTCTGGGTAAATTTTAAAACCAGTACTGGACAACTTTAACACTGTTCTCACTTATACAACCGTAGAATGATATTGTTGCTGAAACGCATAAACAGCCTGTTTCCTCAGTCGCTACACACGTCCTGACCACCGGTCATGCTACCGATCCATCTTGTGCATTCAAAATCCTGTTGCGTCATTCCAACCCGAGATTCTTGCGGTTTGCTGAAGCAGATGCAATTACTCGACTCAAACCAGCCCTCTGTGTTCAGAAACAACTGTTCGTGAACCTGACCCCTCCCTGGACTTAACGTCTTATCCTAACTCGCTTATTGATTATCCACTCCTCAAACTGATTGTTCCAAAAAGGCCCATCCATGTTATCGTAAGTTTGGTACTGATGAGTCAATACGAAAAGCTTGCATCTACCAGTTTTCATGTTCTATCTGCTTTGTTTAAACTGCTTGAGGGAAACAATTATCTCAAAATTCTCTAGTGGTTAACACACAGCAAAGTCACAACATATAATTAAACGCCATCTCACGTTCATCTAACTGGCCTACACAAACGTGAGCTAATTAATAACAATGTGCAAACTCTGCAGAATTTTGACCATGATCAGGAAAAACCCGGAAAAATTGACCAAATTTTACTGTCTGTTCCATCAAACAGCGTTTTTCTATTTAGTCAGCCCAAAAACACGAAATAATTTCTCATGATTTCGGCTAAAATTTTAGCCCAAATTTGAGTAGGGAGATTGGAAATATGAAAGTAATCTAAAACCGATTCATTTCGCCGAACGGTTGATTAACCTCTGGCTCCGCAACAAGCGATAATTTCAACAATCTGCTTAGATTAATTTTCTTGTAAGACATTTCTCTCTTCCGTATTCTGATCGGTTACCGGTTTGATTGATTTGATTTACTTAATACGTCCCACGTCAAATGTATACCTTTTCACTGGGCCCAAACTCAGTTGTGCCCAACGGATAGCTGTCAACAATATGCAGGCATATAATTGACTTATTGGCTCAAAATTGCGAGTCCAACTAAGTCTGAACTAACGACAACGTTCTTGCGGTCGTTTTTGAAAACAATGACTGGTTTCAATCGAAAATAAGTACTTCCATCTCAAGCTAACCATCTATTCTGGTTGGTATCACTTTAATTATTGATTTGCATCTGCTTTTTACCGGGCAGCATTCATCAGATTAGCGGAAAGTTGAATCTATATTCAGGTTAGTAGCACTACCTGAGTCATATCATTTATTCTAACCGGTTAATGCAATGAGAGATAAGAACCGGTCATTCAAAGAACACTCGCGCGCGATCGCCACTGCCGGACTAGCAACAGCCCATCTTACTTTGCTGAACCTACATTTTTGCCTCGTCTCACGGTTTGAATAGGCTTTCTTTTCATTGACTGGCAGAGTCATGTAACCACTAACTTCAGAATGATGCCTACATAGATGAACTCCTTGAATAGATGGACAGCTAATTTGGGTCGCTAGTTCCGTGCATCTACGTCTGTTTCGGCACAGGTTGTCAGAAGGATTTTTACAATAATAACCAAATGAGGTTAGATTGTTATATGAGTTTCCTTGAGAACCCAGGATGTTTATTGTTTTGATTTCACAAATTGAGTTATTATGAATCCCGAGGTATTAAGTAGTCAGTCGAGTAGATTATATTGAATAAATTTTACACTGTATGATTAGACTTAGCGGTCAAGGATTCCCCTAAAAATGATTTCCTCTTTACTTTTCATTGCAACCCGGTTTTTTTAGCTTGGGTCCAGCTTTGCTGACAGCGGTGTCGACGTGCAAGGACCCATAAACGTGGAGTTGTTAGATATGTGTGTATCGTGTGATGGGAACCAGGTACGAAAATCCCACCGGCCTGAGGTTGATGGAGAAAAGCTTAAGGCTGTCTCAATCACAAGTGACTGTTTGAATGATAAGCGCAGACGCACAAGCTGCAAATCGACGAAAACAGCAAACAAAAGCCAGCGAGAAACGGCACTCCGTGAAAAATCAAATTCGAACGTTTCACAACAAAACGGAAGAACCGCCACGAAAGTATACTCTGAAGTTCCAAATAAAACGGGTCATTTTCACGGTGATCGAAAGGGAAATGTGAATTTTACTCAAAAAATGTCTCCAAGATCGGGAGTCATGAGAGCAACTAAGACACGTTACGTAACAGATTATCCAGAAGATGTGAAAACAAAGCTTTTGGATCACACTGTGATAACCACGGACTGACCATAGCAACCATCTTCTCATAAGAAACAAATTTTTGTACGTTTATATGATAATATTTAACAACAGTTGTACATTTTATTCCTTCTGTTCAATCCCTTCCGACACTTATGTTTGAACAGGCCATTTGGACAAGTGCTTCAACTACAAAATCTAGAAGGTTTCCTCTTTGATCACAGCATCATCTTTAACCAATTTACTAAACCGTTCTGTAGTAACCTGTATTAGGAAAATGTTGGCAATATGCATGAGCACTCGTTTTATTTTTCATCACTCGGCCGCTGAGTTAAGAACTTTGAAACATTATCAGTATATATAATGCGGTGATCTGCTTGAAAGCAGTCGAGTCCACATGGACCTATACCGAATTATTGAAGTCACTGCGTCCTATACTTTCTGTGACCGGTTATATTCCACTGCCAACTTCCAGTTCAGTTTGTGTCAAACTGTTCGAACACAATTTACTAACAGGTTGGTCGTCATCTGTTAGTGTGCATTTTGAATTTGTGAACTTCATGTACGATACAAATCCACCGTTTGGCTACAATGCGTTCTAGATTAAGGGGTCGTAAGTAACAATATGCAAAATCCGTGTTGTTAATTGTCACAGTACGGACCTTGAAGGCGTAGGTATAAAACGTACATCGCGTTATAGATTGTCGCCCCATAATGGCTTTGGTTTGATTTTCTCACAACAGTGCCCGCAGTTGACACCGAAATCCAAACAACAATGTGATATTCCATCGTTTTCATAACCCAGTCTACTTTGCGATCCCTGCCTAGAAATTACCTCAAACACACATCAGCTACAAGTTTCATATCCACGAGCAGAATTACGCCAAGCTACTTGTCAGATTAAACGCGATGTTAAGGTTCACAGTAGTCATCCTTTGCGCTACTAGCTTGCACACTTTCTGAGCGCCAACAAACCTCTTGTTTGCCGTTAACCACTCAAGTTTAGTTAAATGTCTAGGACGACCTGCCTAAAGTCGGTTGGTTTTTACACGCTATCAGTTCATACAGTGAAAGAACTCGCATATTTAAATGTTTTCACTTCCCAAACGATCCAAAGAAATTTCTTAACGCTAAACGACAGAAACTGCCATATTGCTTTGCAATGAAAGCATGTTGAATTTTATGGTGGCAGCGTATCCATCCATTCCATGAGTATTTTAATTAGGTGATTAAGCATATTGAGCTAGTCTTCGTAAGTCGTATGCTGACGTTCACTATCTTGCCTTTCATTTAATATCACAAATTTACGTACTGGACGGTATCTATCATGGTCTAATTGCTTCTTGCTTTAAAGCAAAGAGATAAATTAAATCCGGCCATACCGAATCGTTGAATATGCAAAATAATAACTGAACTTTACCTTCGTTGAAAATTGAAATCTTCAGTAAAGGGAAATTTCAACATACAAATTATATAGACGGAATGCAGATAAGGTTGGATGTTAGACTTCCGAGCAACTGCTGTGTAGGTTGTCGTTATTCTAAACGCTGCACTGATTTAACCAATATCATCTGGATCTGCGCTTAAAAATTCCTTTAAACCCCTCGATTATTTTAATTGAGCAAGGTGATTGTTGACTAAAATAGAAAGTCTTAACAGAATAATAGTAACTTGGTTTCTCACAACACCCCAAAATCTTGTTGAACGTAGACTTTGTACTCAGAGTGGTGCGTCAAGAATACTCTGATTTGCATGGGTTTAAGTTGGATTAAAGTACGCGTTTCAGGCCAACTGAGAGTAATCGACAGATTGACCTGTAACCAAAACAGAAGATTAGGACCATATCAATTGACATCAATGTTATGATGTGAACGACTAGTTTGCTGTGAAGTGTATCACATGAGGTAATTCAAGTGGACAAACTAACAATTGAGACAATCTCATTGGCACCCGTGTTCAGCCGCTCAGGGTGAGGTACATGTGAATCTCTCAGTTGATTGATTACAGTGTGTACAAAGTGAGCTTGCCAAATAAATCTGCTGCTTTGTTCTGCCACTGATTTGGCTTTTTAAGTTTGAACATGAATGTAAGTTTTGTGATCAAGAGGCCTAAAACATAGCCAAAACAACAGATTTTGAGTAGCTAGTTTTAGTGTTTTTCCAATGTCCAATTGACGACAGTTGACCACAACGGTACGTTGAATGTAGTCCAACAAACAATAAGCGAACAGCTCGGATTGTCATCACAAATTTCAACCTAGTTATTTTAGCAGGTTTGTGAATGTGAAATTAGCGTTTAGTTTCACTAGTTTGTATAACATTTTTAAGGTTTAATAATTGACCTCAAGGAAAGGTACTGTCCACGTTACATCGAACGATCTACATATTCTGACGGTTGTTCGCGGGATACAAAACAAACTCAATCACCCAAACCGGTGTACGACTTTGTTTAACTTTCAGTAAAGTGTATAGTGGATGGTCAAATTTTGGACATAACTGATTTAACAACCAACCTAGGGTTGACAAGTGCTTCCGGTAGATTTTATTGAACAACGAAAAGATGCTTATGTTAACACTTCAGACGTTGTAAACTTAGGTATAAAAATGCAACATATTTCACAGGTTTTCAAGAAACAGAGATCCTCTGAAGCTAATTCGAAAATACGTCATACGTTGTGAAGCGTAGTAACTTTGCAAAATATCGGTTAGCGTCTAGTTGCGTTAGACTATCACGAGTGGTGCTCAAAATGGGCAAACTTATGTGTTGGAGTTGCACATTTCAATTTTTTAGTAGCAAGAAAATGAACTTTTTCTGATACATGCATTAATAAAGTCTCATTTGGGAGATATACATATTTAAGTATTTAACTACCGCACAGGGAAGCTGATTGCATTCTTTATGTATAACCAGTTATGGCAAATGTTTTATGGCGTTTGGTTCAACATGTATACGACATTATTCAACCAATATAGTTTAAACAATTTCGAATAAAAGGCTTTCAATTAACCTATTAACGACGATATATGTTCGAAATTTGGATCTGTGAGTGATTGATATATAACGTTTACTGTGTTTTATCTAGTAACTCAAATGTCAAGCTTTCTGTCCTATCACCTTTAGAAAAAGCTATAGACAATTTCTGTTTACAAAACGCAATCCACAGCTAAAGCGTTTACTTTGGTGAATTGCCGATAATATTCAGTTTATCACTTGGAGGACAGTGCATTAGAACTATTGCGAACAAACGCGTGATAATCATTCACGAGGACTTTCAGGTTCAAGATTTTGGAACATTAGTTGAGAGCTAAATTGCTCTAGCGGCATCAGCATCAACGTCAACGGGAGAGTTAGAGTAGTTACTATCCTGATTCATTCAATCGATTTTCCGCAAAAGATTAACACCGGTAAGTTACCAATGTGCCTGCATAGTTCAGACCGTAGAGTGCCTGATAAGCTCAAGTAGCCTGTTTCAATCGCTGGTTAGTATTCAGTCAAAGTGGAGCTTTTACTGGTGGAAGACTTCTAAGTATAAAACCCAGCGAGTTGAGTATCAGTGATTCTATACAAATAGTTTCATCATTCAACTATTTTCTTGGTAACTGTGTGGCAAATACTTGAGCGATAAGTTCTCAACGATGAGCTTATCAATGGGTTTTCAAAATTCAGGAGCGATTCGAATCATTTTCAAGTATGCATGAGCATGAAGAAGAATGAGTTCGACGAGGTTTTAGGTAAGTAATACAGAGCATATATTTGTGTGCTTTTCGTCTGAAGATGGAACGCCTAACCTTTCAGTGTTTAACACCTGTCATTACGGTAAGTTCTTCTCCGAATTCAACCTCTTCGTTTGAGACAAAAGACAATGCACGCTAGTACAGAAAATATGTAAAGTTTATGTTGGCAGTTCTGGGAAAAATCGTATCACTTCCCTGTTGAGCACTACACAAGTACTATCTCTCAACAAAGCTGAAACAACACAAATTTGTTGCACCATTCAAGGGTTTTTGAAAAAACGTAGAAAATGAAAAACAAAATTTATCGACAAAGACGTGTTTTCAGTACGAGGTGGACAACATATCTTCAAACGAGTCAATCACAAAGTGATATTCGACATTTACCGTAACTTCGTTGGTACCGATGGAATAAGTTCACTGCTACGGAATGTGGCATGAATGTGGTGATTCATACGCGCTTTCTGAGCCTCTCTTCTCCTTCCACAGATGTCCGTTTCCTCGAACTTGCCAATTCAGATTGTGAACGGTTTGACAGCTCTAACTTCCTCTTTAGTAATCAGGCAACTTTTGGCAAATTAACTGTTTTCGTAATGTGTCCCAAAACACAATTTTAGGTAAACCGCATTACTCTCTTAAGCAAATGAAATTCAAGTGAACCTCGCTGTGCCGCTCACTGTCTAAAAGCTTCAAATGCAAACCAGATTTTCCAGGTCCAATGAAAATATGCATTGCTTTCTAGGTTATATAGAAATTTGGGCACGATTTTTGCTGCCACTAGGTATATCCCTCAGGTGAACTCTTCCGTTATATGTACCTGGGAGACGGCATTGAAAGATTCATGTCACTTTTCCGAAATAGAATTAGGTCAACAAACTGAGACTACACAGTGCTCTGCTTATCAAAACAAGTGTGTACGGGCCAAGATACACACTCAAAATGCTAGTCAATGATTCAAAAACTGGAAACTAAAGGCGTGTTTTGATGAATTGGAGTATAATCCTGAGCGTGCCGACAGTACATGTATGTGTTGTTCAATTTACAGGTAAAGCTTGGTCGCAACGAAATACCAACGTCCAACATAGTAGAAATAGACCAATTTATCCCCTTACAATCAATTAGTGATATCTTATTGAGACTAGTCAACTACTGGAAATGGAAGGTTTACGGATGTATATTTCCGGGAGCAGTAACACACAGCCGGTTCGTTCGTCCAGTTTGATGAAGCAAGGCTGAAACAGCATACTTCCAGTAGTGTCCGGTCATCAGAAAGATGTGAATAGATTTGACTGTCACCACAGATGTTAGGGATTCAAGCCAATAAGCTGCAACAAAACCAAAATCTCAGCTGGCAGGCAGAAATATTTAGCAGAATGCGGAAGCTACTGTGAAACATGCTTGGTATACAATGAACGTTCGTCCGAACACATCTATTTATTGCCCGTACGCAATTAAACGAATCCCACAAATTCTAGAACAGATTTCTTAATTTTTTCTAAACTGTTCAAAATCGCTGCACACTGCTTCAACAAATGCCAATAAATCGTTCATTATCAGTTTATTCTCAACTTAAGTCAAGAACCTAGTGGTTTTCTCCAAGGCTGTCGCGAAACGCACAAGCATAAACCAATCCTATTTTGAAGAACACCCAAAACAGGTGCTCGATTTAAGTTAAGCTCGTTATTAGTGGAAATCTCTCTCATGGCTAGAAATTGATCTCCGAATCTACAACCGAGCCGCTACTAGGCAATATCATTTATAACATTTCACTGTTCAAACACAATGTTTAGATTTTTCGAAAGTTTTGACAAAATGGGCAGTTTTAGGCATTCCTTTCCATACAGGTTCAGCCAAATAGTTACTTAACGCGTATTGCCTGACCAATATGAGAGGCAGTCATTTAATGTTGAACAACGCCTGGCCTACTCTCCAAGTTACAATTTTCTGAACATTTGCCAAAAACGGATCTGACTCTTATAAGATCTGCGTCTACCTCCACCCATGATTTTTCTGAAGTGCCGTAATCCTCACGTGGTGTTGTTAGCCGTTTACACCATAAAACTGGTGCGCTATTCCAGTCAGTAAACTGCCGCAGCTGTTAACCGTTGAAGATAATGTTAACTGCAGTAAACAATTTCATGTGGCTTCAGCATATTTCCCTACTTAACCACCTAGGGTATTGATGAAAAAAATATAGTTGTACCGCATGCCGACTTTCTTGTTTACTTTTCACTTCCAAACGTGACGATGAGTCGTTCTTTTTCTGAAGAAAAATGACTTGTTTTGCTACAACAAATGTATATGACGTTGCTGACGTTGTATTTTTCAGATGTGAAGGTTACATTTAGAGGAAGAGGTTTCAGAATAGTCGAGGTATCATATGTTCAGTGGGCCATCACGCGATTCCGGACTCCAAGGTTCATAAAATCGTCGTTTCATTCGTGGGATGAATGTGCCTGGGAACAAAAAGAATGTTAACACCGTAGAGCAGTTTAGTGATGTTAGAAAATATTTGGATGAGCAAAGTTAGGTAACTAGCTGCGGAGGCCAATAACACTTAGCTGTGAGAACTGCAAGCACCAGAACATGACCTCAGACTTAATTGCACATTCTTTGCTGATTACAACTATTGGCCAGATGATTCCATCTGTTACGAAAATTTCATTATCTCTGTGCACGAAGAAGTTGTAATCTTTGCGTTTATTCTCATTCAGTTAAACTGATTGCTAATGGCATTTGTCACTTTGTCTCCTGCTCCTTCTGTTGCGCATGTACAGGCTAGAAATTTTGACCTCCAATGTAGTCGATACTTTATAAATACTAATTCCTACATGAGCTAATCGTGGCATTTACCCGAGATTGAACGCAATCTGTCGATCACTGTATATGTCGCGGACACTAACTCAGTGTGCACTAGACCACTTCGTCTCAAATGAAAGTAATTTTTCTAGGTTATGTGGTGTAATTTGTCTGTGTTTAACAGTCAACTCTGCACTTCTGGATTGCCTGTAACAGGTGATGCTTGTACACATATGCAAGGTTCAGCACGTTTCCAAGGAGTGACGGCTTTGGCTAGTAATGGATAGGTTGTCGGTTTGATCCTTCTTTCCGACAAGCTCTGTCTAGTAAGACCAAACAAAGATGAAGTTGGTCGGATCGTGGATGAGAATTATGCATTATGATTCCAAACTCCTGCCGTTTTAACTGACCACGATTGCCAGTCCGAGATGGCCTGTGCGTATTCGGTTTTTTGTTTGCAAACGTCGAAAATATTAGGGAGAATTTTTTCTGCAAGAATATAATTTTTCTTGTTTGATATTTCAAGTTGTCTTGTGGATTAGAATGGGTTGCCAACAAAATATGTTTCTCTCATCAGAATGTATGCGCAAACAGTCAAGGCAGACTGTCCTTGTAGAGGTAAATCACACTTCTATGGTAATATTTGAGTATATCATTGGCCCAAGATACTGGAGTCCTTAAAACGTAGCTCCCACCTGTTTAATACCTTTTCTCGCTATCAGACCAGAAAAACCCTAAATTTCAATTTGGGCTCTTTGGCAAAACCGAAATGTGGTTAAAAAATCCATGGGGTTTCATTGTGGAGAAGCTTGTTATTTCGACCTTCGGGTAGTCGTTTGAAAACTTCGGATAATGAGTGGAAACACAACTGTTTTTGTCCGCTTATTGCCCGGTTAATCTCATGAGGTCTATTCGTGAAGAAATTTACTACATTGGGATGCTTAACTTCCTTATGAAGAATACAAAATTCGGGGTAGAAAATGGCCATCTGAAAGTTTTTGTTCACAGCGGATAGGAGTCGAACTGATGTGGCACCTCATTTGGGGCTAAATTATTTAAAAGAGCTTTGCCTTTGTGTTGACTCGTTCCAGAGTTACCGTCATAGTACCAGTCGACTACACACTGATTACTACGGCTATCTTACGTCAGCACCAACAGATGCATTGGAATCTCAGTTTTATATCCAAATTCAGGCGGTTCAAAGCAACTTTCATAACTTTGGACCATGGAGATGATTTTAGTTCCATATGGGCTTCCCTGGATGCGTGACAGAGACTCTTCTCATGTTACCAGTACTCTATTTTTTATTGAAAAACGTTGCCAGAACTGTAGTTTTAGACAGAATTGCTCTTTGATTTATCGCAGTTGAACAGTTTGTACCGACGCGTGCATTGAGACGGTGGTGTGGGGACATCAGAATACTCTTACTTTCGTGTGACCAGCTAAAATGTTCACCATAAGCTTCAGCGTTTAATTTATGTAAATGAATATTTCGTTTTGTTCAATTCCGACAAATGGTGAACGTTTTAATTGCTGCAACAATTGGGCATGAATGGCATTGAGTAGTGTTCGTGACACTTCAGTCAACCCCTGTCTGTCGGTCTAATAGACTTGTATGTATTAACACTTTCTGCCTGTTACTTTTGAAGATGCAGCTGAGTTATTCCACTTTGCATATTTCGCGAAAGTTTAAATTTTCACATAAGGGTCTACAAATGTTGCACAGTATACCTGAACAACTTTTTAATCTGTTGGTTAGGAGGGATACATGTTGTAAATCATACTCAGCCTGTCCAGGAGAATAACACTAGTGAACTTACGTTTGCCATAACCTGAATAAAAAGATTGATCGATCATTCTCTTCTGACCGTGGATACATATATTTTCGCCATTTTCGTTGATACACTCAGGTATCCAAACACGAGAACCATAAACAGAAACTGCAAAAACAGTAAAAGAGAAATTAAGGTAATAGTGGTCGATGTAAATATCTTTCCTGTTCTAGTGTTAACAGATGTTTACTAACAATAGTGTGTGATGCCTATATATATCTATGCTCCCACATTTCAAATAAGCATATCCAAGCGTGCGTAATGTTTATCTGCTGGACATCTGAATGGACTAATGAATTACGTTGCCGTTTCTGGTAGCATTTACTGTAATTGAAGTGTACTAATTGGGTTCGGTCAACAGTTTACTGTTTTATTTAGTGGTAGGTAGAGTAAGCTCACAGCACCGGTAAATTACAATTTTTTCTCACTTTTGAACTGCTTTATACAATTTTGATTCAATCATTTCGGACTGTATCTGATCCCTTCTAAGAAATTTCTTAGACTAACTGAATGGTTAAGTCGGACCAAAATCACGGTTTATATTCAACAGAAGTACTGGAACTGTTTTATCACACTATACCTTCAACTCACGTTGAAGGATATTCATTCATCATATTGTTAATTTACGGTGGCTTACGCCAGAAGATATCATGCTTTGAACTTGCGCGTAAACCGGTGGATTAGCATGTTTTGAAAGTAACTTTTTGTACAATGAAAATATAGTCAACCTAAATGGGGTAAAAAACTGACACAGATTTTAACCAGTCTCCAACTTGGTTTCTGTTAACTATTTTCATATCAACCTAACCAACTTCCCAATTACTTACCAGAAATGCTCTCTTAAGTTGATCACCACTCACATTTGATCGCAGCATTCATATTCAGATAGACTTCCCAGGCAGCATCTTTCAAAAACATGCACTAGACTCGAGTTTTGCTCCCATTAGAGCTCGTCAGTAATGCATATCCTCGCCACGGCCGGGATTTGTTCACTGGCCAAGCATTCACCAGGCATCCGTGTTGAACACTGCGCCATTGATCTCATATTAAGCACGACCAAATCATCAAATCTGAACGCTTGACCACCTTCGCTTACCAGGTTTAATGAAATCAGTGATTTCGACCTGTCCCGGAAGTCCTAATCGCGGGGTTATCGATTGGAGTTAACAGGCAGTAACTGTGTCTCCTCTCGAGACGATCGGGCAACCTGAGCATTCATATTTGATAATTTGGTCGTGCCTACTATGAGAGCAATGGTGCAGTGTTCAACTCGGCTGCGTGATGAACTCTTGGCCGGAGATCAAATCCCGACTGTGGCAAGGATATGCACAACTGATGACCTCTAATGAGAGCGAAACTTGAGTCTAGTGTTTGTTTTCGATACAGGCTGCCTGGAAAGTCTATCTAAATATGAAGGTTGCGATCAAATGTGATTGATATTCAACTTGAAAATAAAGCCAATCCCCGAATACTTATCAGTAATTATCTTTTAGTTGAAAGGTTAGAAACCTATCGCTTTAAAGTGTGCAGGTCCGGTTAAATTCACTGGATTCCACCCCAGCCTTATCGCGGTGTCTAGCAACTCAGGAGTTACTTACTTCAGTACAATATGGTTTATAATTGCTTCATCTATGGACCATTTAACTGCTGACTTGGCATATACTGAGCGATACGAAACCAAGATATCTGGGTTTTCACTGAGCCCAAACCAGCGATAGGAAAATCAAGCCCAGAAGCGGTGTGTTTTACTAGCTGTGTATAAAAGTAAATTCGAAAATTCCTAACTTCCTTGTTTAGGCCCATTCAACGCACAGCAGCAAAGCCCTCAGTCAAGTTCATGTAAAGTCCGGATGACTGTTTTCGGGTTTGGTCTAATATGAAAACCTGCCGAACTACTTATCGGTAGCACAGTTGATTTTTATGCTAAATGAAAACAAACGGTTCAGAGTTATGAGAAAGATATGCTCTCTTAAAAAATTTCAGCATGTAAAAATTTTGCGAGCACAGGCTGATGCAACCACAAGATATTGGTCTATACCTGGTTGGATTTACAACTGTAATTCTAATCTGATTAATCTCACGTAATATTCGCTTGCACCTACTAATCAGGAACGTTAATTCAAGACCTCAAATTCAGCAATAAGCAGCCATGCTTATATTGATGTCAGATTTTACGTACCTGTGTTCGAGAGGAGGATACCAAAAATGACTAGTTCTAGCCACCAGAAGTTGCACATGATAACACCTGAAGAGAAAGCAATCGTTTGTAATAACTGTCTGGTACGGATACATGCAATAAAACTTGTAATGCAACATTCATGTGTTGAAAGAAATACGAGATGTTACAGGATTTCCTGGAGGATACTTCTTAGTTGTTCCAGGTAATATGCCATAAGAACAGAGGATAATAGAAACTTTTGCTTATAAATTTTCGACTCAAAAATGTTTGTAGGTCACAAAAATCGTTTGTCTCAGCAAAAGAACCTGACACTACACTGAATAGAATGTTGACGCAGAAGCAGTCTGCTCTGTTTGTGAACAAAAATTTCAATTTGGCACGAAACAAATTATTTTGAATTAATTGAAGTGGCACTGCGCAGCTCAGCTGGCACATTGCTGAACCTTATAAATAATTGCAAACAGTACACAAAGTTACTTCCTCTAATGTATACTGAAGTGTATCAGAGATAGTACGTGTAGCACCAGCAGGCATGTGCGTCAGAACCTGGGAACGCAACTGATCTGTGTAGCTCAGCCTGTACGTCTTTAAACTAACAAAACCTACATCTCGGTTGCTAAATTTCATGGTTTTCAAATTCACCGGCCTAATAGCAGCCCAAGTATTTCTGTAATTATTGAATACACAGCCTTGGAGACATTTATGGTGTGCCACAAGCAGGTTTACTTAAAAAGCCTACATTCTGTTCGCATAATCTTATGCAATTAACCTCAAGATGTGGCTCATAATAGCCAGGGTGAATTGCAAGTTTTATTCCGCTGGCTTTGTTTGAAGAGAAAAACGGCATTCCAAAGATTAGTTATGAAGGATATTGTCATCTAGGCAACGCGAGAACACAAGAACAATATCAGTGTACTGCAATGATTCTGTTGTGGATGTTTAGATTCCGGCCAGAAAATGCTTGCCATGTGGTTAAACAATATAGAAGTATAAACGCAATAATTTCAAGCGAAAATAAGTCTGTTCTTTTGCATTTCTGAAGAAGAGTGCATGTGAAATTATCGAAACTATCGTCAAATCATTCCACGAGATAGCCTGCTGTCAGCAGGCGTACAAACTGATGAACTAATTAACGTCTGCATGTCCTCCAAAACTTCAGTTGATGACTGCAAATTTTCCAAGGCTTTTGCTCTCCTAAAGGCAGGTTAGCTAGCACACTGCTGAAAGCGGGGTCACACTTCAGTTTCGTTGTTTTTAGATTTCGTCACACTCTGTCATGGCTGCCAGGGGCTTTTGATGATTTCAGCAGATTAGGCTGGAACAGTAGTTCTTGTCGTGGAGTCCCCGATTGGAATTAACAAGAAAATTACTGCCTCATTACAATTTAATCAAGCAATCTGCATATTAACCACGGACAAACGAGGCTGTCTGCTTGTGCGTGATAATTTTGTTGTCTAACGTAAGATCACTGGCGCAGCAGTCAACAAGGTTACTTCATGAAAGCTTGGCTGTAGTTCTAATCCTAGCTGCGGCAATCATGTGCACCGCTGACGGATTCTACGACAATGAAAGTCGAGCCCACAGCTTTTCGAAAGAGACCGATCAAAAACGCTCATATGTGGTCAAGTTACAAAACTTGTTTTCCGAACCAGTGGTACGTAATAACAGTGTAGTCGTCAGAAGCACAGATCAAATAACGATTCATCACATAATTAGAATGTATACAATTCGCTTAACGGTTTGAAACACTGAAGATAACTGTATTTTTGCCCGCATTTTTCTAATTAGGCCTAGGATTTATTGGCAATAAGACAATAAATTATATTTGATGCATGACGTTCTTTCACTTGGATGTACAACTCCACCAGTACAGATGGACTGCACAATTTTGGTTCGATCACCTAAACATACTGCTTTTCCGCGTGACGCACAAGATGAAAGCAATTGTGCAACACACTGTATGTTCAGATAAAACCTGCAGAAGTCTCACCGCTATATACCTCTGTTATACTAATTGTTCGACGAATAAAACTAAGCTGAATGCTTCGGAGTTAAGCTGTAGAGACAAATTTGACGTTTGGTAACATGTCCGTTCTACTTCCTGGTTTTGTTTTACAGATAGCTTGATATGGTTTCTGAATACAGAAGTACCTGATGCTTTATTGTATTCCCCAAAAGGATTCAAACTTGGCCAAAAATTGGAGCAAATAAATTCTACAGTCACATGTCACAACGGGTTCGAAGAGGTCGTTCAGAATGATTACGGGCTCCCTGGACTTGAAGGCATCAGAAAGTGACTTGAACCAGGCCAACATTAACTCTAACGCCTAAAATGCTTGAGTCACCTTTTACTTCGTTGAGAATAGTGTAGATTAGTAAGTTATTGTCGAACACCGTACAATTGCTTAATTAAAGATACAAATTTTGAACTTAACTGCCTGCAAACTGTGACAGTTCACTTGGCCTGGGAGCAGAAATATATATGCCACTATTAGTTATGAAAAACACCTTCAGATGATCTCTATAAATCTCAACGATTATTTGATGATTTCGCGACTTAAATGAATGAACATTCCAAGAAGACTGACTATGACGTTCAAACCAAAATATCGCTACGACTGACAACAAAATGTCTACGTCGTTATGTTAAAAAAGGTTGTTGGTTAGTAGAGAACGCAAAAATAGAGAACATCAATTCCTCATTAGTAAAGGATAAATAGAAAACACGGTGAACTTGGAATTCATAAACTGGTGATTGGGTTGATTATTTCCATTGAGTTCATGTGGATGCGGTTCGCATGAGACTGGCAGTGTTTAGTTTATAAGGCTACACCACAAAGTCTTCTCGTCCGTTTGAACAGTATCTTTCACAACTGTTTGCGAACTTTCTCCTTCGAATCAGGTGGAAGTGAATCACTGACCAAATTTCTTTTATCTAACTCCTAGTGTGATAATTTCTTCGGTGGCAAATAGTTCATTCTGGAAACGGCATGCTGTTGATAACCTCGAGGTTAAGTACAGATGTCAGGTGGTCTGTGTCCAGCTTAATTATCCTGTTGGTTGTCTTGATCTAATGAATATTACCTCGCTGTTGGCATCAAATATTCTGTGTACAATGTTTTTGAGTTGTACAGTCAAAGTCTACTCAGCATTAACAACGATAGGTAACCAATCATCTTACGCAAATTATTATACATCCTTAGACGCATCTCAAGTTCTGTGCTGTGTGGTGGCATTCGTTTATTTCCTCAAAGGTAGTCAAAGTTGTCAAAGTTTCATTGGCAGTTAATGGAAGGAGAGTTCCACGGATACCTCTTCTATGTAGCAATCGTCCATAACAAAAATAGACTGGCGAATTCCTCACTTTTGACGGTTATGTGGAAAGAAACATTTTTCAATTTGCCTTCCACAGGTGGTCACATGACCAATAAAACGAATTAATAGGTACTACCTGTTGTGAAATGCGCTTATCCTGCAATCGAATAACTGCTGTCCGTGTTAACCAAAAGAATCCTTTTGTGTAATTATAATCGTTGTATGGTTAATTAGTCTTAATTTTCACTTACTGCGGCTGTATAATCGGCAAAGAAAATCCGAATCCACGACGGCGGATCCACAAAAGACCATCTACTATGTCGTAAGAAACGCCACGGTGACACGAATTAAGAGCTTGACTTTCGACCAAGAGCCCGGCGGATTCAATAGAGAATCAGGTCAGGGATGTGGCTCACGTATTAACCCCATAAACGCTTCCAGTTTGTTGTTGGATAAATGAAATCGAATGAGCAGAATGTGTGTAGGCAAGACAAAACAGCAATCCCCGTCCGACTGTTCATGTTAAACACGACCTAAAATATACCCTTGAGAAACTAATACCGTTTAATACATGTCTATTAATCGGGTTGGGTCGCCTGTGACTTGCTTGATGATGACCATGTGCAGCTACTGCGATCGAAAAAAAAATGTTTTGCGGGGGGGACTTGAGGCCTTTCAAAAACAACAGAGGCTAGCATGCAAAAACAACCCCACGGATACATCCAGCTGAGCAGAGTTGGTTTCTCTGAGATCATTCAACGTCCGAGTCATAACGCAGGTAGACATAACACGTAAGAAATTCTTCAACAACAGTTTCTTTGAGTCGGTTTTTTAGTATAGAGATGTAACAAAGTTGTTTATTTTATTTAGTCACGAATAACACACTCAGATTTACAGAATCTGTGAGTAGTGTCCGAAACAAAAGCCCACATCTGAGTATTACAATGGGGCAAATACTGTCACTTTCGAAAGATTAGTAAACTTGCATGGGCTTACAGTTCATGCATGAATCCGGAGGACAAATATTTAGGAAGACTGTTTGAAGGGTAACACCAGGGCCTCGTATGAGTGAATAGGGTTCAACAGCCTCATTGTAAGTTAGGCGGGGTTTTTGTTCACACAGTTCACATAGTATGTTGCCACTAATTGTTTTGTAGATGGAAAGGTTACTATTGTTCACGACAAACAAGGACGCATGCAGTTTTTGTGAAGCAGATATTTTAAATCTGCCTTTCTAAATCAACCGTAGAACAGCTGGCTGTTGACAGAAAGTGAAGCCTGTCTCGACAGCCTGCGATTGAACAGTGATCATTGATCTCAACTGGAACTGTTTCTTTGGTTTTTCATTGTTGTAATATGTGAAAATTCTCTTAGGTAATACTCAATCTTAGTTGCAGTTTCGCGAGTTTCTAAACTGACTGGACAAATAATTGCGTGTGATGATAATGACTGTGCATAGGTACAACTGGTGTGCGGTAATGTATAAATCGCAAAAGATCGCGTGGCACCATATTCCAACAAGTTCGTTGCAGTGCACACTATAAAGTTAGGTCTCCTTGTTAATGAAAAGCGCTGATACAAGAGTCAAACTCATAAATTCGTACGTTCTCTGGAACAATGCTCAGTACTGATGACCCACCGTTTTTGTATCTGCAAAATGTCTGTTTCCAGGAGTTGGCCTATTTTAGCATTGAGAAGAGGTCACCTTGTGCTAGAAATTTCACTGGTTTTCACTTCTGTGCTTAACACGACAGGCTTGTTTAGTAGATTATTACACTTTTCTGACGATTACCACGAACAAATATGTAAGGTTTTATGAAGTACCTTCATCCTGCCTTATGAGCTGTGCAAAATTGTTTCAAAATTTAGTAACTATTCACATAGCAGAAACCTGATTTTCGGCACCACTATAGAAAACAGAGTCACGGATACGGGTGCTATTGAGGATAAAGTTAGTCACGAAGGATCTGGTAAAATCCAGCGTTATTTTCTCTATTGAAATTCATGATATTTTCAAGGGCGCTCCTAACCACTGAAGCACTGGTAAACTTACATAATGAAATGAAACTGTTATATTATGTTGTTCCGTTTCAAACTAAAAACCGGAGTACTTCCTCATTCCTTGAGTTCAGATCTACACACTGACTTCTAGAAAGCAAATCAAGGAAAGGTCCTTGACTCCTTTTTGCCAGAAAATTTAAATTAATACGAATTTCAGGAGAGACAACGTTCGTTATTAGCTGACAACTTAAATGTCCAAACACAAAACTAGCAAAGATAGGTGAACGTCTTAGAATACTGACGCTGTTTTCTCTGACAGCTTCATCTACGGATACTGTATAATTTTAAAATAATCCATTATTCAACGCCACTGTGTGATTTGAAATCGATTCCAGGTGTATGCATTAAGAAAGTGAATATTTGCGGTTCACAAAGTCTTCTGACCGGCGCAACTCGTTGTGCTATTCCGTGCATGAGTGTACTATTATGAGTTGTCTAATGAATGGGCGTCCTGCTGTTCTCCGTATTAGTTACACGAATGGAAACATGTGGGTACTAAATAAGATACCACGGTTAAATGCTCAACTTACGCAATATTTATAAGGCGGTGACGATGACCATTTAAACCATCGAGGGTTACAAATTCCAATTTTCTTCATAACGTCTGCATAGGTCTGATCATATTAACAGCAGTCAGACCATAGTTAATAATGTTTGACACAGAAACATAATCCTGACAACCTTCCGAACAATTAACATGATTTTAAGAGACAAAATGTTTTGGTCCAGTTCTCACTTCAACTGGCTGCAGTTTACACTAACTGGATACTGTCAATCTCAATAACTTCTGAAATAATTCAGAACCATGCTAAGGGATTTACCTACCCTAGAGTACGTAAAAAGAAGCCATCACTAATATCCCGTCAAAAATTGCTCAAGATTTACAAAAGTAGAAATAATTAGAACGAAAATTTTTTACATGACCAGAGGACCTACCTGACAATGAACAGAAACAAAATTGTCAATATCCCTTTCATTGCCGGTGTTTCAGAATCATATATACGCAACTAATCCGTCCACGCCTACTCACTGAGCAACTCAAGTACGCAAAGAGCAAACTAAAGGGGGTAGATCTTCCATTTCTCAAGTTCACTCTCCCGTTGGATGAATCCAAATAGACCAATGACAGGAAGCTTGAAAACTTTACTATCTGAGAGTCAACCTTTTGAAAATTACTTTTCAATTGTTTGTGTTCCGATTGGAATCAAGTCATATGCCGAATAATGTTAATGTGATGAAGAATCTATGACAATCCCTAGTCGCATATGGATGTAGTTTGTCGAAGTTAACATCAGGACTTATCAGAGAATACGTTGCCATTGATAAACAGATTGGGAATAACACAACGTTTCGAGCAAGTTGTAATACTCTACGTTTCAACCACCTCGAGTGGCCTTCCCCAGGAGTGTTGTAATCGATTACAACACTCTTGAGGAAGGCCACCCGAGGTGGTTGAAACGTAGAGTATTACAACTTGCTCGAAACGTTGTGTTATTCCCAATCTGTTTATCAGTAACATGTTAAACACGACGCCCAAACTATTCAATTTCATTTGTACTACATTTGGTGCAGATATCTTACAATACGTTGCCATGTTTATAACCGGCCTCAACTATGAATGAACTATATTTTAGCTTTACCCTTTCCAGAGCCCATAATTTCGAATACACTTTTCAAGACGGATGTCTGGAACAGCAGTTCTTGCTTTCGTAAAGTAACACTGTTGCGTCACATCTGACAGAATCATCGCAATTATATGATGAAACTTAGAACCAAATTTGTTTCCAGGTGATTAACAAGTAAAATCAATCGTCTCAAGAAGATGCAAGGTTACTGCCTGTCGACCACAGTCGATGATCTTGTGATAGGTAATTGTCTCTTGGACTGAAGTTTAGAATCTCATTTCGTGTGCTTCCGAATTATTCGATCAACCTGTAGTGGGTTCCTCGTTTCTTTCGAGTTACACGGACAGTTACAGGAGGATCCGTTATACAAATGTTTCAACTACTAGCGACATTCATAGGCACTATTGCCATAACTGTCAGTGATTTTGATGACGCAACAGTAGTTCGCACGATCGATGAACGGATGAAAATGGTTGTTATCACTAGGCTTAAACGGAACTGATACCATTTTTAACAGTTTACTTGAATGAAGGATGTAGACAGGCTATTGGCTGCGACACACCGCTCTACCAAAACCTATGCCGAGGGAAGTTTCACGAGTTTAGCAGGTCCCAACCCCTTGATCACGATCAGTTATATAATCAGAGTGTCTATGTTTTCAACGATTAAGTTGATATCTGGGTGCCTAACAAATTCTTCCACCCCCACGACAGCTTCAGAACAATGAGTCGAGTACGATTTTTATTAGGCCAGCGATTGTTTTATGATTTTGTTGGTTTAAAAACGAGTCGCCCGTGTTTTTAGTTTACCGACATGGAGTCCATTTTAAACAAAATATCTGGAGTGAAATGCGACTGTTAAAAACCAAGAATCTAAGGGATGATCCGCTTATACGAAACTTACTCAGAAGCATTTCAGATCACACCTTGTCGAAAATCACCTTTACGTGCAGAACGAAATTTACACCTTAGCAGTTGAGTCACGTAATTTTATAGTATCACTGGCATCTCTCTAGTATCACCAAGACATGAAATGATGGCACTAACTGACAAGTAAAGCAAGCAAACACTTATTGTTGTTCTGTATGAAACAAGAACTATCTCCTGGGAACCTGATTCTTATCGTCAAACATCCACTATGTGCAAACGCATCTCATACGCTTAATGTAAACTAAGATTTCTGCCTACCGTTTACTCTAATCTCTGTGATGTTACCAATTCATCGGCATAGAAACTACTAGCCCGCTTATCGCCCACCAAATTTCCACTCGAAAGTCCTTCCAATCACAGTGTCTTATTATGCTCAGTTAAGCGTACGCGTGCAGACAAATTGTGCTTGCTTGTGTAGCTAGCTCGTTGCATAGTTCACCATTCGTTGTCCGCCACTGCACTGCTAATTTCCACTTATCCTTCTGAATGGATTGCGTGTGCATGCTCTTCACGTTCACATTACAACAATTGCATAGTCCACCAGTTACAAAACACTAGTTACTTTACCCTTTTCCAGATTAACAGGATGAAACATAGCCCTTTCATAATAGCATTTGTCACGTGAATGACTTAGTTTTCCGAGTTTTCTGACATGTAGTCACAAATCAAGGGCTCCATCCGCTCACTATGTTTGTTGTCGATGAAGTCTAAGGAAACGGAAGCAGTTTTCTGTCACCTTATTGGAGCCGCCATGGAAGACTCTGCCCAAACCGGCGACAACCTCTTCTGGGCTGTGGCTAATGCTCGCAAGCTTCTTCATAGACTAAAATTGACTGATCGACTTTAGCCTACGAGGAAAAGAAATCCGACATCTACAAGTAGCACGTAATTGAATATATATATTTTGGTGACCGCGCTCTTAATTCTATCCAAATAAGGATATAATGCCTGCCACCAGTTTTTGCCACATCTAAATCCAGTAGGGCAGAACTATTTAAGTGCATGTAAAGTGTAAAATCTGTTTTCTCATTCACAAAATATTGGACTATCGTTGTTAGTTGGTATAGTTTCACGGCGTTTCCTTCCTTACAGGTAATACATAGTTGTAAATCAGTCGCGCATCACATAGAAAAGATGTGTGTGACTTTTTGTGGACAAAGCTGAAGTGCTCACCGGTCGGGTAATATAGTGTATGGTACTATAGTTGAAGTACGCGAATTGACTGCCTACAGGAAAACACAGTAAGGCAAACCTTCAACAGAAGACTGATCAAACAGCTAAGCGTAAGTTATATAAACTCAACTGTGTGAACTCATATCATTTTCAGAAAACTACCGAGGATTTCCTGAAAGGATTTAAAAAGGTGATTGTCCTACCTGCTACGTTATATGAAGCATCTCATTAAAATGGAAAAAATCAAGTCCGACTTCTTAGTCCATTTTTGCATAGTTCAAAGAACTTCCCATCCAACTGACGCTGATCAATAAATTCAACAGTTATCTCCTGCTAATATGATAACTTTATCAGATCAGCGGACGATACTGACGTGTTCACCCTCAGTATTGTGACATTCACAAAATAACCATTCCAGGTGTAAGATGTCAGCTGAAAGAAAGTTCACGTTCCGTTCTGCGGAATATGAAGGCCAATCCTAATTAAAGTCAGTTGACACAGCATAATGAACCAATACCTATCAGTACTACTTAAGATCTGGAATAATTTGGAGCTCTCACACACGCATAAAATTATGAACTATTTTCTTCGGAATTCACAGGCCGCTGCCCTTCGTGTCAGGTTGTTCACCACCGGGTTATTGGTCAAAAAAATTCAACAACGACTTGTGGGTGTGTATGTGTTCTCCTGTGCGTAGGTGATCTCATCTTATGCGTTGACCATCACAAGTTGATTTTGACTCACATGTCAAGTGCGGACGCGTTTGAAACAACACTCCAGGGATACCAGTTATATGGTCGTATTGGGTTTTTCCAGTTAACTGCATGAGCAAGTCAGTTGACATAATCCATTGGCAGATACGGATATGATGTTTTGATGCATAATGACCTCCGTCAATCAGACGTCATCAGTGCGCAATAAAACGAGCTAATCAATGTAAAATTCTTCGTAAAATTTAGAAAGAGCAATGAAGAACACCAAGAAGTTTATGTTCCGAAGAGTAATATTTTGCACCGGGTAAGGAGTACAGTTGTAAGTACAAGCTAAATACACACAAGAGTAAGCAATCAAATATTTCCCAGTATTGATTCAAAAAACAGGTCAGGTGAATAATACAACAGTCAGTTGCATATAATTACCAGTTTGTGTAAAAATCACTGAAAATCTAAGAATTCCCTAAATGACTTCCAAAATAATTTCTTTTACCCACATTTGGTTGCTATATTTTTGATGTTTAGGAAAACGTAAGTATAAGTTTTCGCGTACACCTGGATGTTCCACATTAGACCAATCTTGACAGAAACGGGGTCAAAGTTTTCACCCGAAGGTTGTTTGTACACAGTGAAGTCACGTGGTACATAGCGCTTTATTGAAACTGTGTCAAGGCAAATGTTGCAGGAATAATATTGTTTCAAGAGATCTACACTACTGTAGGACAAGTTAACTACAGAGCCACTATGTACGACAGACAAATGGATGGCAACTGAATATATGTTAACATAATTCGTGCAGAAGTATACGGTTGACGAAACACGTAAATGTATCCGAATTACATTGGTTATGTCTTATCTTTCACACAGTCATATCGCAGTTGTCATAATAAAGAACATATCTAACACAAGGCGACGCACCAGCACCAAGTTAGGCCCGAACTGTCTAGGACTTCGTGCCAGTAGGTCTGTTTTTCAACGTATCAAATTAAACGGCTAGTTTTGTACCTAGATAAAAAGATATTTATAAAATGAATGGAAGACCCTTGGAGGTGCAACGTTGGAAGCACGCTCCTCAGCGCTTGATTACGGTTGCCGTGACTTCCATGACTGTTTCGTTTGCCGAAAATACCTTCTGCAATGCGATTTAATGGAATCATTTTCATCATCAAATGGTCCTTACGGGAAAATTCGAATATGCTGTTCACATGAATTTATTCAACAACATTTCTACTACACCTTATCATAGCTCGTCAATGCCACATCAGAAATAAATATCTGCCTAGTTAAAAAAGGACATATCCTTGCCATGACCGGGATTTGTACTCCGGACATTCCAATCGTGAGACAACTGTGTTAACCACTTCTCCATTGACCTCACATCAGGTACGACCGAATTATCAAATGTGAACGCTCAACCACTCTCGCTTATGAGCAATGATCATGTTGCCCGATCGTCTCGAAAGAAGACACAGTAACTGTCCTCTTAACTCCAGTCGATAAGCCCGCGATTAGGACTTCCGACACAGGTCAAGATCACTGAACTCATTAAACCTGCAAGGCGATATTTTAGATTACTGATGAGTAGTCGGGGATTTGGTTTATCTTCAAGTTGACCATCACTCACATTTGATCGCAGCGTTCGCATCCAGATAGACTTTGCAGCCAGCCTCTTTCGAAAAGAAGCACTAGACTCAAGTTCCGTTCTCACTGGAACTCATCAGTAGTGCATATTCTTGTCAAGTAGCAATGAGAGCAAAACTCGAGTCTAGTGCTTGTTTTCGAAACAGGCTGGCTGGAAAGTCTATCTGAATGGGAAAGTTGCTATCAAATGTGGGTGATGTTCAACTTGAAAACAAACCAAATCCCCGACTGCTCATCAGTAGTTCAAAGAAGGAGGGTACACAAGTCAGCCACGACAAAGGAAATAGATGAATCAACAGAATGGATAAAATGTCATCCTTACAATGTATTCAGCAACCTTTTTCTTCGCATCACTTTTGCATTATTTCTCTTTTATCAACCCTTTGATGAACCTCCCATCAATTACCGATTCGTTCACGTTAGTGCGGTTGTCCATCAGCTACGCTAACCTTGTCTACTTTCAGATACAAGCTGAACCAGAAGTTAATTCAACATTGAACACAGTCCAAACAATGTCGCAACCGTTACCTTCAGACAAACGCTTCAACCAGCCCGAATCGGACGGGAATATTTGAGACAATCAGGTTTAACAACGGAAGAACTCAAGTCTGGTACCCTGTTTTGAAGTGGAACAGCCGAAAGGCCTGTTCGAATGGCACAGACGCGATAAATCATGGGTGTTATCCGAGCCGAAATTGGTTGAACCACTAAACTTTGGTTGATACTTTTAAATAGGCCCCGTTGAAGACAGAGGCGTCCGGGTCCGGGAGTAGTCGACCGTATTTGACGAAGCAATTCCGTTAATTTGCGTTTCAAAACGATTGGGCAGATGGAACATTATTTACACAATGTTATAGCTGGACGTTTGTGTATGACCATACTGTCATGCACATTGCGAAGTTAACGGCGTTGTGATCAACGTGCTGTTGTATCAAACACGAAAGCCAGAGTGCGAACATGGATCTATACCGTGAGTTCTAATAGGAAAAACCAGAGTATAATGCCTTTTTTCGAGGTACGATAGAAAAAGACTTGGTTGAATGCGGAGGATGCGATAAAACGGGTCGTTTTCAATTTAAAGTTACGTTTATTTCCAAAATTCTATTATTGGATATTAACTTAGGTGGGACCTATTGGTAGCTGAGTCAGTTGATTTTGGTTCTCATATTACCAGTACTGTTGTAGGAGTTGTCTGCACTTTAGTTCCCAACGTGGATAGAACATGTGTTCCTGAAAAGTAGGTTTTTGTTAAGACACCATCAAATTAACCTACTTTCCTTAATTTCTTCCTCAACAAATTGCTTCTCTCTCCAAATCTCACTAGCTTGACAGCTTGGATTAAATCTGAGTGTTTCTGTTAGAATCACTATGGAATGGTGAAGAAGTACGCGGAGTCATTGACTAACGAGAATGTAACGATGCGGCTAACCAGACACATTGTGCAACAAAACAACTTGTTTGTAACTTGTGCATATGTCAGGCAAACGACAGCTTACTGCTACTCATAAGCGGATGAACGATTGCGAATTTGCGTTGTGATCGTTGCCAATGTCTTAACATATTTTCTGGAACTCACCTAAAAATTTGCGTGCGACAAGTTCAGTGGATTCTTGGTGGGCAAAAGCGGCGTCCCTTTGCAAAAATGGAATCAGAGATTCATCGTTCGTAGTAAGAAGCCTTCCTGTTTAACCACCCTGGTATTAAAAGTATTGAAGCTGAACATTTAATTGATGAAAACAAGTTATCTATTAGACTCAACTACATCTATATCAGCTGGGAGAGGTTGAGAAAACGCGTGTTTATCCGTTTCAAATATAGAGCTACTATAATGAACTCAAGTGAAGCCTAGCGGATGTAGCGACAATTACCCTGAGGTGATTATCTAATGGTAATTGTGCAAACAACACAACTCTCGTGAACGGTTGTCTCCACCATACTCACCGTAGGATGTAGTTTGCTAGATCGTTTCATATATCTGAATATATGAGAGACTGCTTGAGGTCAATCTACTATTCACGGCAGTTTCTTACAAACAGAATTAAAGAAGCTACCTAGATTAAACGGACATTCCAATTAATGGACATGCGAAAGCAAAATAGTCAATTCATTCTCGCGGGTGGTTCCGGAAACTTACAGATTCTGACGTTAACCTGGGACGGGCAACGTGGTATCTGGTTGTACGTTGTTTTGTATTTGCGTACCGAAGATCACCTGTGCAAAGTCTGTTGTATAACAAATTGTTGGTCGAAAGTAATATGCGATGATCCTTACACCATCGCATGTTTGATCCATTTGATAGGTACTGGTCACAATATCTGTGTAGATAATGTTTGCCAGTAGGTTTTCTTGCCACTTATCACAACCTACTTGAAGTTAAACACAATGGTTGCTGTGTCTCTCGCACCGCTTACGAAATGCTTCAACATGCTCACCCAGAAACTCGTAGTCTGAACCTAAGTTGTTGCGGAATGATTTTGGTGTGCCAAGTTTTTCTCGTTAAAGTGACGAAAAAAATTCATGCATACCATATTTTGGACAGCCCAGTCCTGTGTGAAACCATTTCAAGAGTTTGGTTACTCACTTGAATTAATCTCGAAGATTGCATGCCAAAACCTGTTCTGATATGAACACTTCAGTTTGTAAGACAAAGGATTGTTCATTGGTTGGTTGAGTCCGAAAAGCGAATGCACTCGAAACATCTGCTTTCTAATCCCGAATTTATCGAAATAAATAAACATAGGCCGATAATTTTGTAACTTTGTTTACGAACAGATAAATATCAAATGAAAACAAAAGTTGAGTTCGAGAAATTTGTCAAGGTCATATTTTCAAATATTTGTAGATGTTGGTCTATACAAGGGAGGTGGATCAATGTTTATAAGACTGCCAGTTGAGAGCACATTGAACATTTGCAACCGATTAATATCAGTGAGCCTGAATGTGTTGTATTTTGTCTTATATTCGTAACTTTTCATGTTTCAGTTAGGTAAATGCACCATTGAAGGGGAGAGGACAAATGCATAATCTTGCGGAATACACCCTCTCTAACAATAAAGTGAGTCGTAAAAATTCACTATCCTGAAAGCCATTTTCAGCAAGATTTAGACAAAAAGTTAATTCACTTCCAGGATTAATGTACGCATTAATTCTGGGGGTTCAACGATCAAAGGAAGATTAGTAGAGAAACCACTGAATCAGCATCCGGGATTATAAGTTATTCAGAGAAACCGAAAGTATGTTTGAAGTATACTGGACAGTTTCGTAGTTTGGCTGATTCTGTCCTATTGTGATGTATCATAATATTTTATATGGAATAGTAGATCGAAACTATGATTTTCACTTTGGCAATGGGGAGTATATTACAAACAGAAAATGGGTTTAAAGGATGTCACAGGGAATTGGAGTCGTAATCACTCCCACTCGTCTTGTTTTGTGTATAATTTGCTCGTTGTGGTATGATAGGGAAATCTGCAGCTTTTGTTGTTTACCATAAAAGTATAATGAGAATGCATAGTTTTCAGGGCAGCAAATTTGTTAACACTGAACCGATTGATATGATTTGCCAGACAATTATTCGAAACAGTTGATTCCCTTGAGCACGTTGAACAAAGCAGTTAGAACATGAGAACTGGTAGATGTAAGCATTTCCTATTGACTCATCAGTACCAAATTTACCGTAACATGGATGGGTTTTTGATAACAAACGACCAGAGGGGTTGATAATCATTAAGCGGGTTAGCATAAGTCGATGAGTCCAGGGAAGAGTCAAGTTCACTAACAGTTGTTTCTGAACACACAGAACTAGTTTGAGTCGGTTGGTTGTAACTGCTTCAGCAAACAGCATGAATCTTGGGTTAGGATGACGTAACAGGATTATGAATGCACAAGATGGGTCGATAGCGTGACCGGTCGTCAGGACGTGTCTAACGACTGAGGAAACTGGCTGTTTACGCGTTTCAGTGGCATTACCATTCTGTGCTCATTTAGGTAAATATTCCTTCAATCCGGAGCACGAGCATCTCTCGGTTCTGCCTATGTAATTTTCTCCGCAGTTACATACAAATCAGTAACCAATTTTTTGAAGTGGCGTTGATAGGTAGATGAATCAAAGGCACTGGTAACTTCTCTGTCCGAGTGATTTCACGGATCTCAGCTGCATTGAACGTTCGCTTGATTGAAGTTCTCCGTCTTCTCAGTCCGTTGTTTAACACGTTTATCAAGCATACAATGCCATAGGAAATATGTACCAATAAGCGTTGTAGTTAGCAACAAGGCAAACATTTTTCAGTCATCACCTCTATATCCGGATAATTTGTCTAATTGAATGCCTCATAAAGCGACCTCACACCAGTGTTTCTCTACTTGGAAACATTTTGAGGTAATCGTATCCAAAGTAGTCTGTTAGAGTGAAAAGTAACACATTTTTAGAACCGTCAAACTAGTCTTATTCTGATGACTGCTGCCATGATTTCACCAAGACTGTTCTCAGTATGATCAATCCTCAAAAGTTTACTTGAACAGTATTATTACACAACACTGGATCTCTGCTTTTATGAGGAGTAAAAACTAATAGTCAAATGCCGAATTGTTACAAGTCAAGACAAAAATTAGCATGCTACTCGGACTGCACGGTAGATGGAAGATGCAAACTACTGGGCCTCATTTTCCACGTCAATTACTGCCCCATGACAACATCATTGCAAAAGACTGGGATGTTGTTAGAGTATTCAGACATAGAGAATAGCTCAGTGTTATCCATGCTAACTCAGAAATTCTCAATCAAGTTATCACGACAGTCACTGAATTCGTCTCCTCATCAGAGGTAACACTGCTTGAAACATCATCCCGTTTTCAAGAATTTCCATTTGGCTACTGATTCAAAATCCTCCGTAATTCTGTCGGGTACGGTGTGCTTTCATCTGCTATCCGGCGTAAGGACCCTTAATGCATACTACATCCACCCACTTGGGTGCAATAATTCCTGGTGACCAGTTTCCCAAACGCGATTACAAATGTTCTTTGGACACTGTCGTGCCTGATAAACTCCCTTCCCCAAGCTACCGTTTGATGTGGATTGGTTTGGCGCAATCAGGCGTAAATACCTCTTGCCGACTAAGGTACACAATAAGTTAGATTGTCTGTTGTCGATGAAATGTCTGTTTCCTACAGCAATAGACCGAAGTCAGTCAGGATGTGTTTACTGTACATTAATGACTTACTCTGAATTCGGTGCGCACTCAAGTTGGGTCCTGTCCAACACGCCTGCCTTGTTGTTTTAATTCAGGAATATGTACGAGCTCTGAACCCCCGATATTGTCTGTTCTGTAGTTTTGAGTAGTTTTTCTTTGGTACGGTACCCACTTCACCTATTCCGCACCACAAAAATATGGGCCCGCGTATAGATGGGAGTTTCTCCTCTGAATACATCTTTCTAGTCTGATCATCCTAGTTTTACCAGTGTGCATTTCAATGAGCTCGGAGCATGCAAGGAGACTGCCTTATTCGTTTCAATCACAAACTTTTGGAAGTTATATTTTTAGCAGAAGACATCTACGAAGTGTTCGTCTTTCATCATGGAATCAACTTAGTCGTTATATCATTGCCTTTTTGATAACACTTAATTCTTTTGTCCACGTCAAAGTGTAAAGTGGTTCGTAAGCTTACAAGTTATAGTAGTATGCATAAGTACGCTAAGTATACTAGTGTTAGTGTGAAATTAATATGCGCACTAATCACATTATTTGGCCTGTAAATGAGCAAGATTAGTGTTCGAGTTCCATCATCCACACAAGTCGTTCGATTTAAGCACGCATTCGTGAATGGTAACATTTCAGTTGATTACTCAATGCACTTTGGTTGGGCTTGAACTAAAGAGTTTTAGGACATCACGTGACAAATAACTTAAAAAACGAGTTTGCTGTGAAAAGAAGATGATTGACCATCAACTTACATACACTGTAAAAATTTCTTCGAATAAATTCTCGACTTAGAAACTGATTAGTGGCCTAGAGAAGGCACTCAGCAGAACTCAATTTACCATGCCAGCACGAGGTTGCCTTGACACATTAAGGATATGTCGAATCGTTCAATGCAAACCATTCGTCAGTATTGACAAGACTCAGTGGTGCATTAGTGGGCATGCTTGCTTTATAAAAGCGTGGCTAGAGTTCTTACCCCATCCGTGATAATAAAATGCCCTACTGACAAGCTTTACCACAAGCAAAATTCGAGTTTAGTGCTTCTTTTCGAAAAGAGTCGATTGGAAGGTATATGCGAGTACGGCAGCCGCGATGGATCAAGAGTAAGGTTCAGTTCATTTAAAAATTACTGCAACAAAGTTTTCGGCTTCACGATGTGACAGAACTGAGAAAGGTTAAATGGCACACGTGAATCAGGTCATTGGTCCTAACCTCGTTTGATTTCCGCTGTCCATCTCTATCAAACCTGCCAATAGCCTGGCTGAATGAAACAACCTGTCGCTGTTTTCCCCCACTCCATATTTTTTCTGATTTCCGTAACAGAACAGGACCGACACATCACTGCTACTCACTTATCAACTGTCCGTTATCCATGCATAAACATTTGATGATTTGTTTCTCCTAGTGACGTGGAAACAATTCAGTTAGGCACACCCAAAACAGAAAAGCCGGAATAACTTCTACCATCTAGATAATTCAGAGGTTGGCAGTAAACGGTAGGCCACTGTTAAGTTGTTGCATAGGAGACACTTCATGAGTGCTATCTAATTTTTACTCAAACGTTTAAACATGCAAACGCTTCCGGTTTCTTTTTACAAGAAAAAAGTCACATATGTGCATTTTTACTAATCAAAACTGACAACCGTGTGATTCTCAGAGCGAACATTTCTTTTGACGTTAAAGTCACTTATTCACTTTGTTCAAATCAATGAGTTGAATTAACATACTTCTCCGTACGCTGAAATACCAATGTATATAGTGTTCGTTCAACTAAGCTCAGAATCAATGGTCTTTTCTATTTTGACAACCTGATCTTTTCAGATCATTCAATGGATGCCCACAAGGTGATTCGTTCATTCCACATATCATTGGTTTTCTTTCCTGATATCATTTTGTCAGTTGTCTTGGAAAATAAACGAAGACCAAGTTTGACGAAAATGTGATTGGGTTTAAGTTTATCTGGGGGTACTGAATATCCTATCCATGACCTCTGTTGTGAACATGGCTACGACACTCGAAATTGAGTTGAGGAAGCAAACCTATAAAGTAACCATAAAGAGTTTGTGCTGTCACTTTTTAAGCGCTAAGTAGTTGTTTATTTAAAAAATGAGTTCGCCGCAACTGACTTTATTATCCCTGTATCACTAAAACAACAAAAGTATGAATACACAATGATTAGTATGAAATGAAGGTTGGGCTATGTAATGCAATAGGCAATGGAATTACTCAACATGGCTACTTATCCCTAAAGTAAGTTACTACTGTTCTATTTTTAACATCTAGTATAGCAAGTTCTGCTTAAGGTGCTCGTAATTCCTGAGCAGTATTCATAATCAAATTTACGTACGCCTTTGAATATGATTATTTGATGGCGTGTGTTGTATGGTTTGATATACAGCCACCAACCTGATAACTTGATATGAGATTGAAGAAGGTGCTAAATCCATGTGTGTAATTGGCGGTTTTTTTCTAGGTAGGGTCTATCTAAAAGAATAACTTGTTTGATATTGGCTGACTCGAAAGAGAGGTCAACCTTCACATTAACTTACAAAGTCTGCTAGGTAATATACATGCCGTCTATTCTGATTCAAGGACTCAAAAGGTAAACAGGTATGATAAAGGTGTTATTAACTGAATGAGACCAATGACGTATTCCTATGTAGACAAATTGAAATCTGATAGACGAATCCAAAGAAATTCATACACTTGATGAGCGTGGAGAAGGCGAAAATTCAAAGATTACAAAAATGATAGTGTAAGGTCATTTCAGCCCAGGGGTGAGTCGATCTACTTAATGTTTTCACGAAACGTTTGAAAACAGAAAATTTGGCCATTTAGAAGTTAAACTACAACTGAAAGCCAACAGATACATACTTATTATGAGGGAGGATCTCAGAAAACGTTTTTTGGATCACCGACTGTTTTGCGACAACTACAAGAATAGAGCAAGAGATCAGGGAGAACTGCTTACCTGTGATCAAGTGTCTGTTTACATAGTTCCAGAGTTTAATCTAGTATAACTGCGAGACGTATTTCTGAAACACTTCCAGCTGATATAAGGAAGGACGAGTGAAAAATTCGCGTGTGCACTGAATATGTTAAATTTGAATCTATTAAAAATAACGCAAAATTAAGCGCATAATAAGAGGTAGCGAAGCAATTTACTGAAAGGTTGGGAATTAACCGGAGCTATTAAGGCGCATGTGGAACTGCATATCACAACCCGGTCACTTTTCCCGCTATGAAAGAAAACTTCTAAGCCTAGCAGGCGATAAGCAAAAAAGAACGAACGACCAAATCTACCAAAGGAAATCGTAGTGCTAGTGTACATTTTGATGCATATGATGTTTCACAGGGATCAGCTCACATCCTGTTTTTTTACACAGGTTATCGCTGGCTGACAACCTTTGTGTTTGTCTTTTCATTCCAGAATTGTGTCATTCAGACTTTAAGTACCGTCACACTGCACTACTACAGAGTCCTATGGGAGTTTGATGGAAGTTCTTTGCACTCAACGTAGAAGTTATTGAACAAAAAACTCATAACTTTAAGTAACCAACAGCGTGTTAAAATACTGGGTCGGTGTTGATCACTCGATGTGGTTGCTGCACGTTTTGATAGAAGCATTCAACACTCCATCTTCATACATCCACCGTACACTTTTTTCACATGGAAGTGATTTACCAAGCAAGAAGAGAACAAAAATCTACAAACCGGTAAAGTTTGGATGACAATTAAACAGTTCTCCTGCACAAAACTCTATACGTTAATAACAAGACGTTCGATTCAGTGACGGACCCTAAAAGCTAGTACAAGTGACGAAGAATAAGGCAAGTTGTACAGGGTGTAGAAAATAATCAGACGATATTCGCTGAAACAGTGGGCGCATGTACAGTCCTAATATCAACTTCAAATAAACACGAACGATTTCTATGTGTAATAACATTTAAAATGAATTGGAAGTATCGATGTGAAGATGACAGACCTTAGGGATTGGTCCAAATTCAACTTATATTTGTTCGTCAAGGCAGAGAAACTAGGGCCTATATTCTTTTTGGATAAAACCAACCAGCTTTAGTTCCAAAATTAACCGTTATCAAACGTCTAATCATTTTACCCGAAAATTGAACAAAAAAACTTTAACGATGAACTACCATAATGAATTTGCATTGAGCATTCGATGACATTTGACAATATTTGAAACACTTCATTTAGCATACACCCGAATTTGGTTCACAACATAGACCTCTGTTTCATACTGTTTAATTATAAATGTATCAAATATCAGGTAATGCTACCCGGTTGATTGTCAAAAAGGTTATTAAAAGATTAAATCTGGACCGTTGAGCGTCGATTTTAAGAACCGGACACCGGTTAACCTTGCTGTTATAATTCTAATGCATTCAGTAAATATATACTGTGAAAACAATGAAGGAAACTCTAACTTGTATCGACTCATTTCTTCCTTTCGGAACGCACTTTTCTTCTCATAGGCTATATGTGTATATTTCTTACATAACTTTGTACGAAATCAGCTCTCTTCGGACAGATAACTCACTTTGTCAATCAGTTTTATTTCATAGCTTCATAAACGGCAAAATGGATAACTTATTTAGAATTGATTGCGTGTATCCACCGGTCAGAGTTTGCTGGAAACACACAAGAGACCTCAAGAATGCTGTCTCTGATAAGAAGTGCGTACTCAGCGGACGCCAACCGCACATCTCACCTAGAATTTCGTGCCTGGTAAAAATTTCATGACAGCGGGGAGCTTGAGGTAAACTTATTTTCTGCACAGTTTAAATTAATGCTGTTAACATTGGCGTCAGACTAAGGATTTTATTTAATCTGGCATAGATATATTACTCACCTACAATGGCTTAATAACCACAGCTTACGGAACGGTAATTTAGGCATACCTGCATTGGGAATCCACAACAAACGTGATTCGAATAAACGGTGTAGTCGTATCCTTCGTCATTTGGGGATATTCGCCAAAAAGCAAGCAATTACAAGCAATTACTCAACCGTTTGGCTGAAAAACGAACAACGCCGACGACAATAACCAATTTGCCTGTTGAAAATAGCCTACAGTATCCAACAACCAAAGCAGTCGTATGAAACTCGTTGAACCCAAACATTTGAAAGGATTCCTGAGAATACCTTGAACATCTCCGATTTTGCTTAAGCAAACTATTTTCAATAAGTTGAGTTACCTTCTTTCGCGTTTGAAGACTAGTTGTTACATTAAGTTAACGACTAAGTGCGTAGCTGTTAATATGAGTTCTTAATTACAAAAATCCACAAACCTCGAATTTAACTGAGTAGAAGCACGAAGCACGCTGACGAGTGTGGGCACAGAACTCATTTAAATGAACCGGTATTTTCGGTCACTATACCCTTCTAACAGGAAGGTGAACGGTAATACTGCCTCAGATCTGTATAATATAGGGCGATACGCACAACATTTATCAACAGAAAACCCAAACTAGTGTGCCACCTTGCAAATCAGTCTAAAAATTTCCTTGCTGTAGTAAACAATATGGGCTAGGCGTAAGAATCCTGTCTTAGCAGATGTAATGGATTTGAAATTCTCTTGATTTCAACCGTTTGGTCATTGAATTTGAATAGGGATCCTGACAGGTCACACTTAAATGGTCCTGCATACATGAAACGAACGCATCTGGCTGAGATTACTCACAATCATTCAGGTACAGAGTATCGATTGCGTATGTTAATCATTTGAACATAGTACCGTAATCTGCATCTCGGAGAGAGAGATACACCCTGTCGTCAAAATTCTTCTCTTTATAAAATCAGTTTATTGTTTCCAACTGAAATTTAAAAAATGCTGTTAATCATGTGCCCATAGTTCAAATGATGTGAAAGTAATTCTGAAGTGATCCACGTGTTTTTGTTTAGAGACAGATTTATTGTGCAGATGATTTTGAATAAAGAAGCACCAATCGGTACTCAGAAAATTAATTTAGTTGAACACATACAGTTGAGTACAGTATAAAACTGTACAAGTCGATCTGATGGTTGCCAACTCATTAGAGCAAGTTCATGACCTTCATCCGTATAGATCGATTGTGGATAGATTTCCATTTACTACTTTATTTATTTAATTAAAACTGCACGTTTATAACCCGGTCGTGCAAGTATTCAGGATTACCTAAACGAAATTCAACCCAATTTTTTGATGACGTTAGTTATTCATTTGAAGGGACTAATAAGCAACGTTTGATAGTTCTGGTGAAGAGGGTGCTCAGTTGAAACCAATTTCGCTCAATTTCAAGTGCATGGTAAGCATGGAACCGTTTGCCATCTTCTTTCATGTATTTTCACTTTTGTCCACTTAGTAAGCGAGCGAGTGGTGAATAAGACTTAGGGGGTGCTAAATGAAATTACCTGAATCAAAGCGAACTCAGTATAATATCATCTAACTCGTGTAAGATGGAGATGAAGATCATACATTTGGGTTTCCCATTTAGGGTTACTACACGCTAAAATTTAAGGGAGAATCAGCACGATCAGAGCAGGATTAATCCCCTTGCACTAATCTCTTTGATCCTTTTAACTGCAACTTACCAACGTTGGTTAGCCCTTCAGAATTTGTAAATAACTCTATGAGTATACTCAAACGACGAAGTACTATAATAAATTGCCACTAGTGGTCATCTGGGTAATGTATACGAGCTGATCAATATCATTAATCTATCTTGCGAACCAAGTATGTGGCACATGCAACCACAATAATTAATCAAAATGCTGGTACAACTAAGGTCTTTATCAACATGCATGATACTCCAGTTAGTTGAGTTCTCTGGACATGCTTCCTAGAGATTCTTGCTAAACTTTCTTGCACTCTGACATAACAAAAATTTAGACGTTGCATCAAGAAATAAACATCTTTATCAGACTGAGCAAAGAAAACGGAACAAATGGAATCAGTTACACGTTTTGAAGTTTTTACGAGAATTCCATCGGCTTGGCAAGATTACAGATGTCAGTTGTAGACGGCGACAACCTGTACATCGTAGTTACTTGATATTCTTTTGAAAAACTATCGTCTTCAGTACGCTAGAAGTGGGGATAAATTCAAGATCGAGCGTTTTCCTTGGGGTCAAAACACTTAAACTTGCACTTGACGAGGCGATGAAATACAATTCAAATCAACCTGAATGTGTATTATTATTGGCCAAATCTAAACACATCTAGCAACGGACCATGTTAATGAGTAAGCGCATTTACCATGCTACAAAAGAAGTCCAGTGGAAATTTCCAAATTGTATTTTGTGAACATAGTTGTCACACGTTTTGGCAACTCGCAACATATTCTGGCCAGGTGCTGAATATCGAGACTAATAGAGTTTCTATCGGCCAAGTCGCTAGTTTACACCAAAGGAAGATACGTTGTCTGCTTATTCCAGTGTAATATTTTGCAAGATGCAACAGATATTACTTGCTGTCTTTTGTAAAATCGGATAGGTCTACGTTTTGATGAGATCTTCAAACCATTTTTAGTGGGTGACCAAGTTAGAAGGAAATACCCACTCAATACAAACGAGTTACAGCGCGTGGGGGAATGAACCTGCATTTAGAACTACTGCCTTCCCCAGACTAGACCCGTAAACCTGTACATCGGACGGGAATCAATATTTGTTAGACAACCCATATAAATAGAGGAATCGTTGTTAGAGTGAAACATAAATTTTCGGTGTCAGGACAAACGTTTACATTCACCAGGCCAACTTTGAGTTCCTGAAACGTCAAAGCAACCTGTTCACCCTACTGGTTATTACACATACCTACAGATTGTCGGCATGAAATAGTCCCACACAGAGTCACGTGATAAGGCTTTGTGGAAGTAGTCAAGAGTACTGTAACTCCGTGTTATCCATACTGAATTATCAAAGAAATAAAGGTTGATCTTATGGAATGAAACCGCCATGTTTGCTCTGGAATGACCAGATCTTGCATGGTAAAATATCCCGCGTATAAAATGGCTCGCACATTTTAAACTTACGCTTACGGAACACCACCACATGAACCAACAAAGACTTGTATACTACGGTTGTATAAGGTTGGATTATTTTATCTCATGCCCCAGTTCACTAATACTTCACCGCTTTTCTTCGGTAACCTTCATCTTGGGTCCTGACACTATGGTGGTAGACCCTCCTTGAATATTGTCACTGAGGGTAGTGTGATTTTTAGATAAACTAGGACACAAATATACGGAGAGGAAATGATACGTTAGGATAAGGTCAACCAGAGGCTTTTCAAAAAAGCTAAAAACGTCTTTCCGAATGGTTGTCACAAGCAATTGAGTGTTAGACACGCCCATCCCATCTCCGACCAGTGTTTCTAGCTATTTTCAAAGCTTGCGCTTGGTTGATCTGAAAACCGGCTAATGTTTAGACTAACTAATTTCGTTTTGAAATGAAAGGCCACCTACTGCAGGCATTACTAATCACTATGTCTGCGTCATCGGCGTGCCCCACAGCACAAAAAATGACTTCATCAGACGTGCTACTTTTTGTGAATGAGGGTTCTGTGTGACAAGGCCTAGGCACTAATTTGCTTTAAGAAAACGCCCAAAATATTAAACTAGAAAGACGAAAACAATTCTGGTGAGAAGTTAACTGTTGTCTTTCACCAAAACGGAAGACTTTACAAATGATCGTTGGTTGTCCTTCAAAATTACTACTTCGAATAAGCTGACTAGAGGAACCTTAAAATGGTTCTCACGAACGAACACTCCACAGAAAAAATAGCTGCGACTAAAATCTCATATCGCCTGGTTTTTCTCGTTCGAGTAGACTGGTTGAGTATTGGTTGATTCTTTCGTTGTTGGAAATGTTGCTGATTTTGAGTGCAACAGCGGACGATCACTCTAGTCGTAACGAAAATTAGCAAATTTTGACGGTATTCTTTGATCACAATGGATGAGTCGGATTGCACAATGTTTTTAATGGAATACCATTCATGTGTAATATACCTAGCCAAAGCTATTGGCGCAATTTCGTTGTCCACCGTAACAAAATCTCTTCTTCCAAATTGTGAAAGGTTCCCATTATCATGGCGATTTCATGGGTAGCTTACTTGGATGCTTCGAGATCAATTGATTATCGTTAAGTAACTCTGGTTGGCTTGAACGTTTGTCAAGGTCAAATGTAATATCTTTTCCTTCTACCTCCAACTGTGTACTGGGTGCTGGTGGCTTATAAGTGGGTTCACTGGAAGAGAATTCATGAGAGGCGGTTCCACAATTATAGTCATCTTCCGGTCCCACTGAGCAAACCGTTGTTCACTATTGCAGAATAGTTTGTGTTGATTAACAGAAAGGAAGCACTTAGCACGGAATATGCACAATACTTACGGTTTAAAAACATCATCACTTACTAATGACTATGACCGAGGGACAGCACCAGACATAGTGTGATTTTAGTCGGGGCACCAGATTACGGTCATCCGACGTGTGTCAACAAACTTAGGTGTTATCTTGAGTGTTACTGCCCCCTTGCATTTAAACATGATTCAAAAGTGGCTAAGTATTCCGAATTTAACTGATTCACAAGTCAAAAATATCTGTTCTTGTACCCAGTGGACAAATTTCACTTCTATATCCCCTAGGCTTCCAAGCACAGTAATCTGGTGCTACCTCATGGCGTGTCGAATCGCGTTGAGTCGTCGTGGGCAGTAACCACTTGGGAATTTCCACCGCCTTTCTTCGTCGTAAGTTTCGATCCGTCCTGCCAGTGTATACTTTATCACCACTGGAGGTGAACTAGTCAATGAAATGAGAAGCGCCGTTTTCCGAAAAAAACGATGACCATGGTTGTTACTAGTAATTCTGCGGTCGGTAAGTTACGAAAACAATTCTGCCGCGGGATAAGCGCGATCAATCAAAGACGTCTAACTAAGTCGTTAGTGTAGTGGCCATTGTGTAAGGAAAAGGGAAATCCTGATACTTTTGCGCTGATTGTGGTTGAGAGTTGGCCGTTTGCTTTTTGCAATAAATGCAAACAAAGTTGATTGGATACTGATTCGGCAATATGACATTCCATAAAATCTCCTCCTCAGAATTCCAGCACACGGTTGTGCATAATTTCCTGGTCTACTGAGGGGGCGTCTGCTTTAAACCACGCTTATAAACCGAGGATACTTATAAAGAGTACTGCAAATAGTTCGCGATAAATAGACGGGCTAAGAGTGTCGCTTAAGCGCTTATTATCTAAGGATGGCAGCCAGTCATCTAACATCTCTCGATTAGTGACAAAGAGAATTCACTGAGTGGAATGTGACTCACGAATAGTAATGCAAAGATCACAATCGGTTATCATCAAAATATCATCGATATAAGTGTGCGTAAAAACTGATGAACCGAGTGGACTGAAGTACAAGAAACTTGGGGGGGGGGCATAGACCTGAGTAGACAGTGATGACGAGGAAACAAAGTGGGTCGGCATGCAAACACCCGAGCGTTAATCTGATACCTTTGATCGGTTATACTTTAACGTCAACAGGTTTTGTAACTTACGCTGCCATTTCATCCACCGTGCTATTTCATAAGCGCAATCTTAAGATTTTCCCTTTGCCCGAAACACTAGTAGGTGATGATCATACGCTGTCTCTCTGTTGTCATAAAGTACTGACACAATCAGTCTCGATCCCTTGAGATTGACAGTGTTTGCCACACTCTCAGAATTCGAAGACGTGGCAAATGCACTTCAATTTCAACTCGTCAATTTACACATATGCTATTGAGTCTTGCTCTCGAGCGCATGAGTTATCATCAACACTTAGGTAGGGTTCTTCCACTAGTCAAGTTTCTTGCCACAAAACATTACATCTGCTAATTTTTATGACCGACAACCACAAAGCAAATGCACTGAACAGTTAGGTTTAGAAAAAGAGAATGCATTCTACAAGAATCCGTCTTGGATACAGCAGTGTTTGTATTACTCTTTTCACAAAAGTTGGTCTGAATTTGCCCCAAATTACATAATTTACTTTTCCATCACCACTGTGGATGTGTCGCCGATATTTAGCAAGATTGGTTTATATGACATCTCCAAAAGCAGTCGTTTACATAGCTTTGTACTATCAGGACGAACCTAATAAAAAACGCCTTATTAACTAAATTACGGTTGTTTAATTGAAATAAGATACATGTTTTTATGTCAAGAGCTGATCTACCGTTTAATGCTACACTAATTATTCGGAGCAATTTCAGCCCAGCATTCTCGGTCATTCGAGTGTGGCAATGCTTATTCCGTGTTTCGAGCCTTTCTAATTTGAAATTACTTCAAATCGGGGCCAAACGTTTCCGGTCGTTACTAATGGGCACGTAGACCAGAATGAAATATTTTGGATCGGGTGGACAACTCCGCAATTAGTAATGAGTAGGTAAACAACCCGTAAAGAAAAACAATCAAGGACCTAGAATTAGTAATTACTAGAGTTGAATCTGCTGAAATTTGTCTGGTACGTTTGTCATCTTTGTTTATTATGATGAAGATTGCAGAATTCGTTGAGCTGTGCTTGGTTTGTGTCCAGAAGGCTGACCTTATACTTGGCTTTACGCTTCCTTGCTGTGTGCAATAAACGATCATGATAAATTCTTCACCATAGTTGCACAAAGTGTTTGCTTTCTTTCTTTTAATAAGTATCATTAATCATCTGTCAAAACTTTCTTTCGTGGTACCATCTGACACAATCTGAGACTCACATGCACCAAGCTGCATTGATGTGCTAATTTTCCCGTTAAGCGGTGGCTTTGGCGGAACTGGGTTTGACTACTCCAATTTGAACGTACTTCTGCTGGCTGATTTGCGTATCCGGTTAATACACGTTCAAGATGTTATAGCAGATTCGTCGAGATTTCATCAGACGATAACGTATACTTACTAATTTTTCGGGTTGCCTTTCCAGACGTTTTTGGGACTTGGAAGATAATCCGGCCAAACGTTATTGGAATTGTCAATCACGCCAGCAGCGAATAAGAAAGTGGCTTGGCAAATCTACTGATTTGGGCGTGACTCGACTGTGAATAATCTAGGCATCTGCAAGATACGGAATGACGACAAAAACAGCATGCCAAAACTCGGTAAGCGCTCAATCAGCTGCGTGAACGGGCCATATTGGAAGCCTATAATTTTCCCACTCCGATTCTGTTACACATCAAAACCACAGAATAGACCGGTGGAATGACACCCCAAACATTGAAGGTGTGCATTAAAGGTTTGTGGTCTGTTAAAACAGTGAAGTTCCTTCCTTCCAACAAGTGACGAAAATGTCTAATAGACAAGTAAATAGCAAGCAGCTCACGACCGAAAGTGCTATAATTAGCTTTAGCGGGTGATAGCTTTTGCGAATAGAATGAGACTGGCCGTAATTCACCACTGACGTACTTCTGAAACACTGCACCGACAGCATGATTAGACGCGTCAGTCGAAAGGATCAGATGAGCGGTCGGCTCTGGATTAAAATGAAAAAGGGACGGCGCTTCGCTGAGCGCTTTCTTTACGTCGTTGAACGCTTGTAGCGCTTCAGGACTTAAAATAACGCCCGTTTTAGAACCATGTAGCAGATCGGTTAACGGCTTCAGAATCTGTGAGCAGTGAGGAATAAAACGACGGTAATAGGTAACAACTCCAATGGACCGCTGAAGTTTCTTGATGGAATCAGAAATGGGGTACTCTTGCAGCGCTTGCACCTTCGTGTCTAAGGGTTTGATGCCAGTTGCATTTATAAAATGTCCAAGGAACTCAAGAGACGAGACGCCAAAAACGCACTTTGTTAAATTGATGGAAATCCCGTATTCGTTCAACCGCTCCAGCTAAACACGAAAATGTAATTCATGTTCTTCGGGTGAACGACTGGCAACCAAAAAAGTCGTCGAGGTAAACAAAGACGAAATGTAGACTATGTACAACTTGATCCATGAAACGCTGGAATGTTTGGGCTGCATTCCGAAGTCCGAAGGGCATTCGAAGGAAATCATACAAGCCGAAGGGAGTTGTGATCGCGGTCTTGGATATGTCTTCTTCAGCGACGGGAATTTGGTAATATGCACGCACTGAGTCGATTTTAGAGAAAACACACTTAGAATGTAGAGTCAAGGAAAAATCGTGGATGTGGGGAATGGGATAACGGTCTGGTACGTTGGCATTGTTGAGCGCTCGGAAGTCAGCACATGGTCTCCAATCACCCGGTGTTTTCTTAGGGACCAAATGTAAAGGGGAAGACCATGCACTCTTGGATGGACGGATGATGCCAAGTTGAAGCATGTGGTCAAATTTCGCCGTGGCAATCTTCAGCATTTCGGGAGGAAGACGTCTGGAGCGAGCGATCACTGGTTGTCCCTTGGTCACGATGGTGTGTGTTACGTCGTATTTCAAAGAATTTGGGTGATACGACGGACTTATGAGCTGGGGGTATTGCTGGATCACCTGGGAACATCTTGAGGGTTTGGGCACCGCCATATGGACTCCGATGGAATTCATGGTGGTTAAGTTGCCTTTAGCACTCAAAGAATTCAAGCTGTCCAAAAGCGTGTGGTGCTGAATATCAACCAAGTGACCAAAGTGGGATAGAAATTCGGGACCCAGAATTGCGGTTTGAACGTGTGCTACCAGAAAAATCCAGCGGAACTGACGTCGTAGTCCAAGGCCGAGACTGAGCGAACGTCAACCGTACGTCTGTATCGGAGTTCCGTTAGCGGCTTGTAAGAAGAAAACGGGCTTACGACGCTGGCGGTCGCCTACGGTGCATGGAGTTACGCTTACCTGAGCGCCGGTGTCGATTAGGAAGTTGTAGCCTGTGAATCTGTCTGGGATGTAGAAAAGGCGACATTTGAAAGAGACACCAGACACAGCCGTCGCCATCACTGGCCGGTCACTGGGTATGTGGGTATGTGTATGTGCAGGGCTGAAAGCACTTTTTTGCTCGGTGGCCGAAAGTACGATGATACCAACAAAAGTTATGATCGTTGTGTGCTAATGCCGTTGGATGTCGAGAAGGAGTTGTAGATCGACTGCGTGGTCCGCTCGACCGAGAGTGCAGAGTATGAATCAATGACTGGACCTGTTTGATCAAACACTCCACCTGATGTCGCAAATCGTCATGAGGTTGGTTAACAACTGTGTTTACTAACTGATGATTACGTTGAACATCCAACATTTTGTCAGCTTCATCTGCAAGCTCCTCTATAGGCACAGCACTGCTGAATGTAACCAGAATCTCACGAGTCCATAACTGTCGAAAAATGGTGTCATCCATCTTTGTGCCTCGGAGAAGCTGTCTCATTTGTCGTAGCAGCTGGGATAGTTTGCGGTCACTTAGCTCAATTTCGAAAAATAGTAAGTCTAGCTTCCGCTGTTCAGAAACACCTACCCTGCTAATTAAGGCGTCTTTCAGCTTACCGTACGGCTGGTCTTCAGGCATGTTGTCAATGAGATCCGAGAACTATTTGGCGATTTCAGTAGGGATGGATTGAACTATGTTGGAGTACATCATGGTCTGTGACCTAATGCGCCTCGTTCGAAAGAGAGATTCAACTTGTCCGAACCACAAACGAGGGGTACTGACTCCAAATTCAGGTAGTTTGATGTGCACGGATGGGGTCAGCTGCTCAGTTGAAACTTCGTAGTCGAACATAGCAGCAGCGGACGCTCTCTAACACGCAAAGTTAATGGAGCAGTAAAGAAGTTGTGATGATCAAACCGAACGCCGCGAAAAAATACACACAATGTGGGGAAACAACCAGTTTGCCGGATAATAGCGACGGAAAACTGTGAGAAATCGACTAATTCGGGCTCACGAAATTGTAGTGGTCAAAAAGAGTCTCAGACTACCCTAAGTGAATGCAAGCGTATTTCACTGATTGCAGTGACAAAAAAAATGAACGAATGCAACAGGACAGTTACGGGAGTTTTAGCAAGTTATAGGAATAAAGAGCTTGACTCACAGAAAGGGTTCAATAGGACCACCACCACAATATTCCAAATTACCAGTATTCGGGAAGCGAGGATATTCCAAGATTACCGTTGGCGGCTGAAACGCGGTCGATGCTGCGACGATGTTCGGAGTACAACGGAGCTTTAAATGAATGAGATCCATGTAGTATCGCCAAGCAACTACGCCACGGGTAGAAGAGCAGATAGACGTGCGTGCATAAAACTTTATTGCAATTGCAAGGTCATTTTTACTCAATTCGAACAACATGCATAGATGACGCAAAACGTTGTTGTACAATATTGAAGCATCGTTAATGAACAAAATCAAAAAAGGAACCCTTTAAACTCTAGCATGTTAACGATGTAAGCTTTTTGTTCGCTAGTATGGTTTCACTGACTGAACAAACTGGGTGCGATGATTGACTTTAATTCTGGGTGTTAAGCTTATTTTCATGGTGGCTAACGGAAATACTCAGATTTTGTGGGCAGAACCTACTAGTCCTAACTTCAAAATGATAACTATATCCCACAAGTGAATGTGTTAGCAACAGTTCGAGTCACTCGAGGGAAACACGAAATGTTTTGGCATACTGTGTGTGACCTACGGACTATGTGTTGAATGATTTGGACGAATGTGTTTGCAGTACTGTTCTACAACGTACGTGGGCGAATGTGGCTAAATTGCTCGGTAATTTCTTTCGTATTTTTTCAAATAGGACATCATTTCCAGAAGATTTGGATAGATATGTCACCAATCTGTCGTCAGAAACGCTAACACGGACTCAAAGTGAAGTATTTTTTTAGGACTGAATTTTGTCATATTATCAAAATGTTTGCAGGATATAGGTTATATGACTAGTTCGACAATCTTTACGGTCAAATTCATCGACATTCGTTGACGTCTGAGGAAAATCACAATGAGCTGAGGGTAAAATTAGTGGATGTCACCTACTGACACCGCAACTGCAAACAGAAACATCACAATGTATTAACAATGGTATATTTTGAAAGTTTACAGAAAATAAAACAAAATGAGAAATTAATGATTTCAATTACCGAGAAAGGCTCTGGAGATGTTTTGATGGATAAAAGACGGATTATACATAGAGAAAATGTCTGAAATTCTCAGTGACAGACATTTTCGTCGGACAACACTTACGAGAACGTCCCAATATTGGAAAAGACAATCACCTGCAGGTTAGACAGACTGGGGTTAAGTAGCGTAATTTTTCAGACCATTACAAGATGTTGAAGCCAGTGGGTACACGCACCTCGCACGCACACGGATTGTCCAAAAACCACAAACAGACTGACGCGTCTAATCATGCTGTCGGTGCAGTGCTTCAGAAGTACGTCAGTGGTGAATTACGGCCAGTCTCATTCTATTCACAAAAGCTATCACCCGCTAAAGCTAATTATAGCACTTTCGGTCGTGAGCTGCTTGCTATTTACTTGTCTATTAGACATTTTCGTCACTTGTT